>JAQIWG010000704.1:0-30296 GCA_034695025.1 Chamaedrilus cognettii
TTTTGTTTTGCCCCCCCCCCCCCCCCCGATACAAGAAAAAGAAGGCAGAATTGTTTTATGGAAAAGGTATGATTTTGCCCCCCCAAGAGCGAAACCGTGCCGGCGCCCCTGCTGCAATGTACATGTACATGTAGCCTGCAATGCAGCTATACACAATGTAGAGTCTATGTCAGTGCTGGGTTGTCCGGAGTTCAGGCCTAACGAAACAAGCAGCGTTATTGTGCATTGTGCATTCTTCTGCGCAGGGCCTAAGGCTTGTTCACGTGTCTCGCTCTCACTAGTCGCTACTAAACTAATGCAAAAATTGAAACGATTTCGTTGACTTCTATTTCACACGGGCTGCAATTGGAGAAGCAAGGTCGATCGTGGGCTCTAGGCCTACATGTCAACGATATAGAACTCGCTGCCATGTAGGCTGCGTGTAGTGTAGAATACATAACATGATTCTTGACGACACGGGTGTCGCGCGGAGTGAGAAGCTAGAACTTCAGCGGATCTGATTTTTAAACTTCGCCGTTCCTTAATTCGGGTCACGCATGAGCGTGATGATACTTTGATTCGCGTAGTTTTGATTGCTAGCGTCGATGAGTAAAATAGAAGCTTCCGCGCGTCTCGAAAACAGGCAGTTGGCTAGCAGTACCTGCCTTTTTCGTACAAGTTAAGGCGCATTCCGTTGCAAATCGGGATTGTTAAGTTAGATCAGGTAACGCAGTCATGGCATGGCAACACATTGATTGGCATAGTATACGCTAAGTCGCAGTTGCCTACGGCCCACTCGCTGTAACAGGCCACAGTAACTGCTGTACGGTTCAGGTGCGCATAATAGTGAAGCGCCAGCATTCGGTCGCTTCTGCTGCTGCTGCGTGTTGCAGCAGCGTCGGAATCAGCGACCGCTATTATTGGAAGAGCAGCATCAGCAACCCAGTTACTACCGACAGTTATCAAAGCGTCCATCGTTTGAGGCATATAATTGTTGTTCTAAGCCTTAGGCATCGATAGCCTTCTCATACAATTTACTCCAATAGTAGGTTGTTGAACCAGGCCTATTTGTGGGTTGCGTATGACAGGGCGCTAACGGTCGGGCGATGTCAATTAGGATAAGATGTTGCGGCTACAAATCTACAATTTTGTTGTCCGATATTGGAGAGCATTTTTGATGCGATTCTTTATTTAAGCAAATTTAATTGACCGATTGATTTTTGGAATCACGGGACATAATTACTGGAAATATTATTAATGACGACGAAATGTGTCTGCCAATCAAGAATGAGAGGACATTTGCTTGCGGTTCAAAAAGTAATTAAATAGATATTGTGGTATTGCAGCAAATCTACTGAACCGAATGCTGAAATGCTGACTACCTTTTGACGTAGAACAGTTAGAAAACAATTTTATAATTATTTATCGGGACACGGCAAACTGTCACGACGAGCTGCTTCCTATACAGGGTATCAACGCAGTCGTTAGTGCCTGTCTCGTCACGTAGTATTAATAGTTATGCTACGTCATACGCGCCTATAAATCTATACGAATTCAAGAAAATTCTGATGCGAGATGCTTACAGCTTTATAACATGAATGGAAATATGGTGTTGACAACGCGCGCTAGTCACGTTGTTACGTTTTATTACGGTCCACAGCCTGCAATTATATTAAGAGGCCTAGTTATTGCGGTTGGTGTTTATTCATCCTCTTGACGTTCGTTCGTTCCCCCGACGAGGTGTCTCATTTTGTTTGATGGATCACAATCGTGGGTAGGCCGTACTATTGTGTGACGGCAGGGTCGCGCAAGACTGATTTGAAAGTCAGCCGAATTGATGCGCATATCTTACCAGTTCTTATGAAATCCGGCTTAAAGCGTGGCATACACGTAGGTCCATCAGCCAACATGGTAATTTATTAAGTTGTTGATGTACGCCTGCTGCTTATAAACAGGAGTAGCGCACTCCTATGCCTTTCAAAAAAAAGAGTAGGCCTAGAATAAGCCTACTCCACCATCGTCCATTTTTACGAGTAATTCTACTCCTACCCATTTCTAAAATTGGAGTATTACTCCTACTAGCTAATATTCTATGTTGATTATAGTTGAAAGTGTGAACTGCAACGAGATTCTATATCACACGCCAATGGGCCTAAATATTAATATACGTAATTATTTCAGTAGTAAACTTTTTTTAACCTATAGATGTACGTTTGTAGTGCGAAATTTAAGTATTATAATCTCAGTGCTTTCGCTAACATTGGATCACATCTTGTTTTGTTTCCTGAATATATTTGCACTTATATACGTCCATGCAATAATGGTGCTCATGTTCATGTAAATGGGTGCTTCAATTGTTTTCATGCACTTGACTTGATTGTATGTGCGTTTATTTTTGTTTAGAGAATATTGAGTGCATCATCTAAGCGAGGAAAACTAAGAACTTGTACGAAATGAACGTCCAAAGGTTACTCAGCACTCTAACATTCTTGGTCGTCACAGTACACCGAACTACAGGAGGTAGGTTCATTTGAGTTTTTAAAACTATTCTTTTCACGGTTTGGTTTGGGCTTAAGGTAGAGTTACATTGGGCTTAAGGTGGAGTTACATTGGGCTTAAGGTGGAGCTACATTGGGCTTAAGGTGGAGTTACATTGGGCTTAAGGTGGAGTTACATTGGGCTTAAGGTAGAGTTACAATGAGCTTAAGGTAGAGTTACATTGCGTGTTCAACGTCGTATTTCAAGCCATTTTCCAAACACACGTGTGTTTCCGATACACGATCCGGGAACACACTTATTCCCATGCACTACGCTATGCTGGGAATGTCGATGTGTGGAACACGCCGACGAAATTTAACATTATGTTCAACGTCGAATTCCGGGAACACACATGCAGCTGGGAATCAAACCTTGAACGCCCATTGTAACTCTACCTTAAGCCCAAGCATATATGTCACAAGGATATTGTGCTCCTTTATTTACTACATCACGAAGACCCTCTGGCGGGAGAAGCCTGAATTGTTTGTTACTGTAAGTCATGACTCAGTACTGATTTATGGGGAAATTCACTCGAGAATTATTGGAAAACTCAGGAATTTGCCCCGTAGGCTCAGACTAATCTTTAAAGCCAAACCGCTAAGTGATAGTGTATTGCGTTGTAATATTGCAATTACTATAGCGTCAAAAAATTGTAATGGAATACAAATGAAAAACATCGTTTGTGTGTATTTTAAATGTGAAATAAAGTATGCGATATGAAACGTAGAAGTTATCACAAAAACTAGTAACAGCTTGGACTCTTTAGGCTATGTTTGAGAAGAAAAAAAAATGTAACCCTTGCAATTTTTTTCAATGCTATATTTCTTGTTGCTGTCAATTTGCGTATTAGTAGTTCGCTTTTATGAGTTGAAACAATTGGACATTATTTGTAGACACTCTCGCTGCGTATTGCTGTAATATAATCCAATTTCTGTCAAATTCTTTCTCAACTCAAAAACGTTGTGAGTAAAGTTTCCGGCATCTGCGTGGTTCAACCAAAGAATTCGTGCTACAGTACCGTAAACGTTTGGGTTTTAGTAGTCCAGATTTTTTGGATTATTCGAGCGAATTGTGAGATTTTGAAAAGTAAATGGATATTTTCAAAAAAATATATAGGCCCTAGGCAATCTGCAGCACAAGAAATTGAGCTTTTGCAAATGTTTAACATTTGTTGCCATATCTGTTCAGAATGTCCTGCGAGCGGCTGTCTTTTGTCGTGCCCCTACGGCTTACAGAGAGACGCCAATCTCTGCAGCGTCTGCGCGTGCTACCAACCATGCGATGTAACTCCTTTTCTCATTTTCCCTTGCACAATATAATTAATCCCCGTGCCCTGATAGGCCTGATTTATTGTTTTTGATGGCGCCAGGAAGGGCATCCGATCCTAGAAGCTCAACTCTAGTATTCCTCACCAGGTGTGAATGCGTCTATGTTCATGTTAAAACACGAATATACACCGGAGGAGAAGTCCAAACACGTGGTCTACCACTTTATATCTAGTTAAATAAAAGATGTTCGTTGTCAGGCTGTTGTCAATCGTTTGTCATTATCTACTGAAGTGTGAGGCGTAAGTCCTATGTCTTATGCCCTTGTACTATTAAATTAAACGAATCTTGACAACGCGTTATTGTATCTATTTTGTAATTTGTTGAAAAAAAAAACTTGCGGTGAATTTGACTATAAATTGTATGTTTTTGTTATATCCATTTACCGTAGTATGGTAGTTCAAGGCATTTGTTTTGTGTCAAAAGGGCTACGTCTGCAGCGAGTCTCAGGTCTGCCAGGTCAGAGTGCTGCAATGTTTTGTGGCACCCTGTCCGCAGCCGACTGCAATGTGTGTCGAAAAACCAGGTTTGATTAAAATATCATACATTTCTACCTATTTATTTTATAGTCACTATCTTGGTGCAATTATTTAGATGTTTATTAAGTTAAATTTTGTTCTCTTTGAAGCTTCGATTAATGGGCATTATGGTATAATAAAATTGAATGCTGATCCTATATTTCAATAACAAAAAATAAAATAACAAAAATAAAATATCCCTTTGGCGTTTTTTGTTGCTGAGTAGTAGTATTACAATATTTTCTGATCCACTGCGTCAATTCGTATCTCGATTGGAAATTTAATGACGGCATTATGAACTGCATCAGTTGAGATGATATTTCAGCAATGAAACTATAAAATTGAATGCTTTTGAGTCAATTCTTCAATTCTGTTCTTCAAAGCACGCAGCAAATGTATGTATGCTGCGCTTATGACTCACTAACAATATTGCAATGCTCCATTAGTAAAGATTACTGTTGACTCTATTAGTAAAACTGTATTTCAGTATTGCTTATTATTAAAACAATTTGCCAACTTGTGCAGTGACAACCCCCCCACCTCCTAGAACAACAACAATGGACACCTGTCTCCTCCCCCCCATCTCTGGCCTCTGCAGCGCCACCTTCCCTCGATACTTCTTCAACGTCACCGCTCTAGCCTGCCAGCAGTTTAGCTACGGCGGCTGCGGTGGAAACGGAAACAACTTTATCACAGAGCAGGCTTGCTTGGCGCTCTGTCTACCGACAGCACAGAAGACGCAGTGTCAGCCAATCAGCGCTTGCGGCGCAGCTTGTCAGTTGCAGATGGATTATAACCAGTGCAATACTTGTGTGTGCGTCGGAGCATCTTGCAAGGTATTTTTGAATAAATTGAATTAATTAATTGAGTTAATTAGAAATAATTGAATGAATTAATTCGAGGTAATCTTTGAATATGAGTACAATTTACTTGCAATTACAAGGCTTCGTTGAAGGCTGTTTTTCGTCCCAAGTCTATTTGTTGTTTGACGATTTTGCCCGAAAAATCTGATCATCTTTTTATTAAACTACATCAGGTGGCTAAGAAGATCTATACGTCTATCTTCATTGCTACTATTATTGAAACAACATCGTTGATGCACATAATCATCATTTTGCACGAGCGTTCTTTGATGGTGATGGTGTTCTCTGACTACAGGATCTAACATGCGGGGCAAACGAACAGTGTCAAATGGTTGAGGGACTTTGTCTCGGGGCGGACGTTGCAACATGCAATCAGCGGCCGCAATGCCTCCCCACCACGACACTAGGTAATGAAGGAGCGCGCCAGCTAATTTAAATTTTTTTTAAAGTTTATTCTTCTTCTTTAGTATTCTGTCACAGTTCCTCTTCTTCTTTAAATCCAGGCTTAAAACATATTTCTGTGAACCGATTTCTGTATGTAGATTTCTATTCTGCTGCATTTCTTCCCCACCAAGGCGAGCAAATGTTTTTTTCATCATCGTTTGTACGTCAGTTTTTGGTGCGTTACAAATGCAACATTATTGTACATACGTACAAATGGCAGGTCCCTGTTGCTCAATATTTTAAACCTAGCTGATTTTTGCTGATTTTTGCTCAAGCTGGTCCTACGTTTTCTTTCTGGACTTTTCTGGCTCTCTAGCTTTCCTCCTAACGTTGATATAAAACTCTTTTTTCGTCGTTCATGACTTCAATTTTTGCATAGCCGCATCATCGACGCCGAAGCCGTGTCCCTACATGGACTGTGAGCTGGCGAGCTGCCCCTATGGGTTCAATGTGGACTCTATGGGCTGCAACATCTGCACCTGCTTCGACCCCTGCGCTGTGTGTCTTATGCTCATCTTTTACCTTTTGTTATTGTTTTCTGGTTTCATACCGTGGTGTAATAATTGTTGTCAGGTTGACAAAAACAAAAAGTACTGTGTGTTGTTTGAAACAAACAGCTACGTCAATCTTCATTCAATTTAGCACTTGTTTGCTTATCTTTCAGCCTAGGGTCAATTGCAAAATTATGTCAATAGCTTTAGCATTTTTGTATTTCTCTTAATGTATTTAGTTAAAATTGTATAGAGATACTACGCTAATTGATCAAATAAATTCCTTTGTTTTCTTTACGAAAAGACGGCATTATTTCATTTCAATTTAAGCGGTGTCCAGTTCACGATAGCGGAAGCCAAATATAGTGCCACCAGAACAATTGAGTTATCTTCAATAATTTGTCAAAAATAATTTAATTTTAATTGCTTTTTTGCAAGTTATGGCATTCTTGTGGTTTAATGCGAGCTAACATGCTGCTTGTAGTCGGTGGTTTGTCCGACCAATCAGAAGTGCATGGTGGCGCAGTATGACTGCACTGGCGGCAACTGTCGCGATGCTGTAGGAAGATACTGCGCAGGTATTTCTATTTTCAATATTAACGACCTTTTTACTATCACCGAGGCGCTCTGGTGTAGTGGTTAAGGCATCGGATGTGAGTCCCAGAGACCTGGTTTCAGGTCCCGGCGCCGGTAACTATGAAACCATGCGTTACAGGCCCTTCAGCAAGACCGTTGAACACACAAGTGTCGCTAGCTACTAACCCCGTGCCACATAATTACTTATTTCGTTGGGCATCAGGAAAGGCATCCGACCGCAAAAACTCATCTCCTGCAGTCCTCACTAGGGTGCAAGCATCTAAATCCATGTGAAAACGTAGACATTAACGGAATGGACAAAGAAATTACGGTAGTTTTTAGCTATCAAGAGCTTCCTAAGTAGCCAATGTGCTGGTTTGAATATTTGCTTAGAAAAATAAAAAAACAATAGTCTTTACAGATGACTGGTTGTTGCACAGTGTTTTGGCTCATGACACCATTGTATCTTGTGCAGCCTTATTGTAACTGAATGATCAAATTTAAACTAATTTAATTTTTTGTACATGATGATGACAGAACCAAAGTCCTGAATTTCTGTTCTGGTTAAATTTTTTAAACTCATATTTCAAATTCATTCCTCAAATTTCCTATTTACTTGCTCGCTGAAACTGAAATGTTAATCGTTCTTCGTGACTCTTTTCGACTATTTTGGGAGATCCAGGGCACCAAAGAAATGCTGGTGGTATATGAGTAACGATACCAACAAATTATTCATGTAAGGCTTGAGCGTAGTGATTTGCACTGTGTGACTCGTTTTGACCTTCCGTGAACCTAAAGCAACCCGCTGTGTGAATTACTCCAATGACACGGATACGAGGAAATATATTCGGCTTAAATCAAAAGCGCATTAGTCGTAAACGCATAAATATTTTGATGTCGACTCGGCATTTATTTGAAGTTATTGTTATATCGAAGTCTGTGAGTATAATCGAATGTAGTGAAATATCGCGAGTTAATAACATTAGACTAAATATGTGTTAAGAGGATCGCTGGCTGATTATAGTGACAACAATTTGATTTGACTGAATAGCCACGTCAATAGGGGTTAAATTGTGCCACAATAAGAGCAGTCTAGTAACCGTGAACACCTGTCTACGGCTGCCTTAGCGAACTCGGTTCCCTGTCGGCCGGCCCTTATTGCTTCGCGTTAACTATTATATAACATATAACATATTATATATTAACTATACGCGTTAAAGTTAACTATTGTTTGTCCGATACCGCTACATTATTTGTCAAGCGATAAAGATGACGAAAAAAACAATAATAGCAGTATCGATAACTTCTTAGTATTTTGGACCAAAAATATTAAAATAATTTTTTGTCATTGGGCCTAATACAATAGGCCTTATTTACGGGTGAAAGATTTTTTTGAGAAAGAATAATGTACTGAAAATAATATGGATCATAGTCATGAATATAAATAAAAGTATAATATAAAATGTCATTATGCGCATGTATAGTAGCGAACTGCATTCACACAAAGCATGTAGACCGATGCCTGTTTCCTTGCTTTTCTTTGGCGAAACTCTGTGGCAAGCATACGAATTTGTGCAACCATTAGCTACAAAGAACTGCAAGAAAGCGTGCGTTCGAGTGGAACTCTGTGTGTTATTAGACTGAGAACCCCGCTTGGGGTCTATATACCTCAGTGCTTTCAAACTTGTCACCTGTCTAAATCATTGCCTGTGATCACTGCGACATTGCTGGCTAAGGAACGGCTGAAATACTAGTCACGCTACAGCGATCGTGAATGGGGGAGATTTATTTTAGCGGAGAGACGCTTTGTTCGTTTGCCAAAGAAACGCTGTGCAGCTTTCTATGCAATATAGCAGTTTAGAAATAGACTCACGAACCGGCTATTGCGTTTGAAGGTGGTCGTGTCATGGTAACTTACATAATGACATTGATGAAATACCAGGACCGCAAAGCAATGGCTGATCACGCTTTGCTAATATCGGATTTCTGTGGAAATTGGTCTTTTTTGTGTGAAAATCTGAAGTGAATTTTATGAATAACAATCATATGGTCAATCAAGGTCATAATCGTGGCTAGAAAATGTTATTTATTCCGTGAGCCAAGGCCCAAGGGAATTTTATGAACTCATAAAGGTTTTTTATCACTTGCTTGAAGGAGCTTCACTTGATGTTGGCTGTTTCGATCGCAAGATGTCCATGCTTATTTGCACTACTGCGTGCAGCGTGCCACAAGTAAGCTGTTATTCTTCTATGTTTTTTGTTCCCTTTTCTGCTGCGTTACAGACGTGCCGACGACTCCGTCTGTGCCACAAGTGTCGCCGATAGGGGCTTCAGATTTATTGAGTAAGTATACTCTACAAAATTGGTATCTAATCATAATGGTAATCAACGAATTGAACAGTGCTGCTTATGATACTGCTGTAACGTACTTTAAAATTAGCCATCATTGCGTATCTTGTTTATACACCGTATCCCGATGAAAATGACCACACTTTAAACTTGTCACAACTCGGTCAAAACGTATCAGATTGGTCTGATACTTTATACACAACAACTGTAGCCATATCTAGACCAACTTGGAAATTTTTTAGAGAAATTTGAGCAATTTTGACAAAATTATGGCTGTTTTAAAAAAACTACCAAAAAAAAAGTTGCCAACATTGCCTATTGTGTGCCTACTGTCAAGTTACAAACAAGCAGTCCAGAAATTTAGTCAGAATATCAGAATAGCGACGACGGTTTGCGACTATTAGTCGCTGATCAATGTTTTAAGAATTTTGAGATGTTTTTTTTAAGATGCTTAAGTTCCTTTAAAACTATTTTGTTAGCGTAGAAGAATTGAATAGAGTCAATGAAAAATGGATTACATCGCACTAGCCACAGATTACCGAGCATAAATGTTCGCAACAGGCAGCATTTTCAAATAAGAAAAACAATAAGACAAAGGTGTTCAAATAATTGCCAGTCTGAAATGCACTTTTTCCTTCAACTTTTGGCTATTCCATTTTTCAGTATTTTAACCGTTTTTTATTCGCCATTGTTTGCAGAGTGTTGCCAAGCTGGCGGCGTCCAATCGGACTGCTTGTCGCTGTGTGTTTCAAATCTGACTGTGACGTCATCAAACGTCCCAACCCTGCTGCAGTGCACTGAGGACCTAGCCACCTACCTGCAGTGTGTCGGCGGTGTGTACCTGGCGCCATCTGTTCATTAAATCTCTGATTTAGTTAATATAAGAATACAGCAAAACATGGGGGTATGAACAGAGCGGTCGTCCTGGGCGCCATATGTGCGGGGGCAAAAAGTGCATCAAATTCATTTAATACAACGCGGTACTGCAATTTTTTTATACACAGTTTGAAGCTACGACTTTGGTTCCAATAGGCTAGTTCTAAAACGAAGAGCTGTCAAAATACTTCGATACCGGTACTTTATAAGTGTGCGATTAACGTGCGCTGGATGAAAAGTATGGCTAAATTTTTATTGGACCAGGTCTAATTAAGTACAGCCTACGTGTATGCTACACAATCACAAAGTTGAACTCTGTCAATTTGAAGTTTGTGTCTCTCATTTGACTGATGAAAATCTGGCATCCCTCAGCACAGCCATTCTAGATTGATTATAGTTCAAATTCTTTGAGTATATGTAATAAAACTGTCGACAGGCGGACATAGTTTTACGTCGTGCTGCGGCAAGAAAGGCGTGGGTTCGATGTGCCTGGACATCTGTGCGGGGACGGGGCAGCTGGACACCTCCAACATGCACCTCTACACGCAGTGTCTCATGTCTCCAGATCTCAACTCTGTGTTCTCCTGCTACCAAACAGGACTGCCAGGTATCGTTTGATCATAACAGAAACAGAACTGAAATTGTTAATCATACAAGAACTCTTCACTAAATGTTATTCGTAGCGTCAGTTGTTCAATAGAGTGTTACTTGAATGATCTCAGATTTTGATATGCCAATAATAGTGAATTGAAATTGGATCAGAGATCTAATTTACGTTCCCTTCCCGGTCCTCTTTTGCTTTCCATTCTTTCCTCCATCAAATCTCTCAACAATCCCTCTCCTCTCATTTCTCTCCTTCTCATGTCCAGCTCAGTTTTCTCTTTTCTTATTATCACTTCAATCATTGTCCTTGTTTTCCCCACTCTCTTCAGTGCCTCTTCATTTGCAATCGTCTCAGCCCAGCTTATCTTCTCCATTCTTCTCTAAGCCCAATCGCATGCAATTCCATTCATGTATGCATAGGGCCTACAATTCATACAACTCAATCTCATGTAAATAGTCCAATGACGTCATTTTTAGCGCTATCTTGAAGAAATCCCTGCTCAAACGCCCCTGTCCCTTGTGCTACAGACACATCGACGACAGCTGAATCCACAACGCCCTCCACCACAGTGATGTCGTCCAGCAGCGCTGGGTCAGGCGGGGCGATGTCATACTGCTCCCTGGTCCCAGACCCAGGGACCTGCGACTCTGTCACGGAGCGCCTGTACTACAATCAAGTCAACGATGCCTGCGAGGTAGATCGTGGGCATCCTTGTGCTGCAACTCTACACGGAAATGGAAATAAATTATATAATGAAAAGAAAGAAAAACTACGGAGGTTAAACTTTGAAAAGAAAGAAAAATTATATTTAAAAAAATAATATCGAAATGACTCAAATGTCTACAAGATAGAGTAGAGCATTAATTGTTGCTGCATAATTGTTTTGTCGTTTTTGGGTCTGAAAAATTTAGCTGCACTTCGAGACATTTACAAAAATTACATGCACAAGAAAATTTCATATTTTTCAATAGTCTAGTTAGAAGATATCCCAAAACAATCATATGGTCTTGGTTTTTTGAAAATTTTAAAGACTGGACGCACTAGAAAAAAGGATTCCTGTCCGATTCAGCGCTTTCTTCAGCGCGTCCCCATTTTTAGCCGCCTTTTGCAACTCCTCCGGGAGCACTGGGCTTCATTGTTCAACCAACTAATTCATTGTTCCCCGGTTTACAGGGGATCTCGATGTCATCCTAGTTTTGAAAAGTAACTATTTGGTCTAGGCGACAAATTCAGTCATTTTTAGTACAAAAATCTTTCAAATCTGCTGATCAGTCCATTTAAAATGTAATTCTTGCTATGCTCAGCACTTCTCCTACAATGGCAGTGGTATAAATCAGATGACAAATTCAACCATTTTTAACACAAAAATCAGTCAAATCCGCTGATCAGTTCGTTGAGAACGTCATTCCTGCTGTGTTCAGTGGTTCACCTACAGCGGCTGCGGCGGAAACCAGAACAACTACAACAACATAGCGGAATGTGAGGCGGCATGCAAGCCTCAGCCGGGCTGCCAAGCTGTGACCTGCACAGCAAAGGGGTGTGTCCTGGCTCTGGGACTCGACGGATGTCCCATGTGCTCTTGCGGTAAGTATAATTTAGCAATGTTTCTCACATTTAAGCTACGTACATTAATTTATTTTTCTTTATTTTTATTTCTCACTTATTTTTTTCAGCGAGGCGCTGTGGTGTAGTGGTTGAGGCGTCGGACGAAGAGTCCGGAGGACCTGTGTTCAAGTCCCCGTGCCGGCCACAATGAAATCATGGCATAACAGGCCCTTCAGCAAGGCTGTTAGGCTGTTAGACACACAAGTGTCGCTAGTTGATAATCATTCTCCTGGGAATTTTTTTTATTGCGGTTGGCATCAGGAAGGGCATCACGGTTGTTAAAACCCAGCTCCAATATGACGTCTGACCTGTGTTAACATGAAAACAGCATTACAGGCTTGCCTGTCGCAAGCGCATTATAATGGAGGGCAAAAGCGATTCGCATTATTATTATAGATAGATATTGTATGCCATCACATTTGTTTTACTTCATATAAATTAGAAAATTTTACACGTCCTGATTTTTTGCAGGTACTACCACCTCTACGACGACTGGCTCCAGCAGCTCCATGTCGACGACTACTGATGCCTCGGACACATACGCCTGTAAGCTTGGAAGAAGCACATGAAGTATTTGCATCAAGTAATGTATAGCTTGTCAGATTGACTGATCGTTTCGTCATGAGTAGGCCTAGCCACAATTATATAACCATCCTACCACGCGTAGGCCTATGCAGTCTGGTGAACTAGATTTGTGATACAGTTTTAAGTTTATTTCAAAAGGATCGACCAATAGATTTTACATGCGTACTTTTACTTTTCTGGCGCTGTTTATTTATAGCCGTACATTTTTACACTGCTAATTTTTAGCTTAAGCAGTAAGTATTTTAAGTATCTTTCGCTTAATAACTATATATTGAGTATTTTGAGTAACGTTTATGCGTGTATTCAGCCTGCTGTCAGATGGAAGGGGTGAGCAGCACGTGTCTGCAGTTCTGCTCCTATGCCCTGTACGTCACCGCTGCCATGCTGCCCTCCCTCGTTGAGTGTGAACCCTTTCTCCCCACCGCCATGCAATGCGCCAAGAGTGAGTTTCAGGCCTTGATCTCCAGTATTAAGATCTTGATGCTGAATTACTAAATCCAGGATCAAGACGTTAATCTGAGATTATAATCTCACAGAGACTTATAAAAATAGGTGTTAACGTTTTGCTCCGGGACGGCTAGCCCTCGGTATCTGGTAGTAAATAAAAGTACCCTTGAAACACACGCTTAAAACGCTGGATGGCAACTGAGAGACGCTGAAACAAGAACGCGCCCTCGTGGGTATCGCCAGTGACTGCGGCGATGCGGCGACCAAGCTCGGCAAGGAAAGCAAACGCTCGACGATCTCAAGTGCAATCGGGTCGAAAATGTCCGTCTTCGCACGCTCGGCGTCGTAATAGAAATTATATTTACTTTTTAGAACCTATAATTACTACTATACTGTCATTTATAATTTCTATTATAATCACTATTATAGCTCCACTACTGTTAATACTACGCCTTTGTGTTGCAGAGTCTCAGTCTTACATCACGTGCTGCACAAATGCTGGAGTGTCGGCTGGCTGTGTGAGTGAGTGCGGCAGAGACAGCGGCTCCGCTAGCCTCGAGTGTCTGGCTACTGACTACAACGCCATGCTACAGTGCTTCTCATTCGGACAACCTGGTAATATACTGGGTCTAAATCAGCAAGGCGCTGTGGTGTGATGTGTTAAGTTGCAGGACAGGGAGTCCAGAGACCTGGGGCCTCATTCAACGATTCAAGCAATCTTAGCAAATCTTAGTCTTAACATTGCATTAAGAGAATCTCACCAAAATCCTATATTTTTATGGAAAACTCCTCACCGCTTCGCGTGAACCGAATGATGACATCGCAGCGGTCTGCAAATGATTTTTTTTTGTTTTAAATTTGACTTAAGAAAAATAATTAAATCTTAGGGAATGCACTTAGGCCTACGTGACTGGGGCCCCTGGGTGCAAGTCCCCACGCCGGCAACTACGATTCAAGCAAATGATGTTTTTCCATCTCCGTTTGCATGACATATTCTTGGTGCGTTAAAAGTGCAATATACATACATACATACATACAACTATGAAAATTTGCGTTACAGGCCCTTCAGCAAGGCCTGTAACGCTAAGGCATGCAGTTGCATGTAGATTATCAGTAGCTCTTTCACTGCTTCAAATCACTAACTAATATGTAAACAACCAACGTTGTACATTTTTGTTGTTTGTAGATCCCCCCTGCGCCCAGGTTCTGTGCGCCAATCGTTGCCCCTACGGTTTCACAAAGACTGCGCTCGGATGCTCCACATGCAACTGTTCCGATCCTTGCCTGGTGAAAAGAGTTGCTTAAATATCATTTAAATTCAATAAGTTACATTGAATAGAGTTCAATGGAAACATTTGCAGATTAACTAGCAAGCCTGAGGGTTTTGTACCAAGTTTAATTATGTTACAAAATTTATGTCCAACATTTTTTCCATGTGGAAAAAAAAGATTGTTTCCTTACTTAGCAATAGTTTAGTAATTTTAAAACGTAAAATATCGCTGGCTCAGTGTTGTTTAGTATTAGTTTTAGTAACTCTCTGAAAAATGTGCGATCTTAACGTTTAGTTTAAAAGTTGCTTCCTATCGTATCAGTGAACACCTGGGGCCTCATTTATGTACATTTCTTAAGATTTTCTGAAATCTTAACCTAACTGAAATTTAAAACAAATAAAATCCAATCGCCGACCGCCGTGACGTCATCATTCGGTTTGTGCGCGACCATGCAAAGTTTCCAATAAAAAAGATAAGATTTGCCAAAAATTCTCTTAAGACAATCTTACGACTAAGATTGTCATAAGATATCTACGTAAATGAGCCCCCTGAACAGTATATGGCTGTTATACAAATTCTAGTACTTGACTGTTTTTCCAGTCTTTTATTTATTATTATTTATTATTATTTATTGAAGCCGTATCTGTTCAGCTGTTTGTGTTTGAATGTGTTCAGAACAATTCCTGTGCATCCAATCAGACGTGCACCTATAAGCAGATACCCGTGTGTACCGGAGACACGTGTGAGCTGAGTTATGCGGGTCAATGTGTCGGTATGTGACTTAGATTTCTTTATTGTCAAATTCTAGAGCTACTGATTTATTTTGTTATTGTCTTTTATGCGATTTGGCAAAATTGTACTTTCGCGTTGGTAAAAAATGCACATTTAGCGAGTCTATCATGTTTACTTGCATTCTTGGCATCTATTCACTGCGCAAATTGTTTTGCTTAAATTTACATATTTTAAAACGTATTCGTTTTGTCATTGAACAAATTATCTGAATCTATGACGTTTATTTCTCAGTTTAGGCGCACTCGTGTGAAACCTCCTTCATGTGTTTGCAGTCATGAGAATAAACAAAGAAATATGAGACATGAATTTCATTATTGCAGTTCTATTTATACTATGTACAGTATATATACACATTACGTTAAGACAAGGCGAGAGCTTTAGAAACTTATATCGCTAATTATCCAACTGGCGCTGTTTTAGACAACCCAGTAGTGTGCCCAGCTCTTAACGCCTGCACTGCGAACTGCTCATATGGTTTCATAAAGAACTCACAAGGCTGCGACACTTGCGCATGCTTCAATCCTTGCCAGGTACTTGCATTGTGGACATCTAGTCACACTGACGCGTGATTAAGTTCACTCTTGATTTGATTTCTCTTTGAAACGGCATTGGTATACAAAATGTTTTCTACTTGAATGTATATTGGTATAACTCAAAACATTTTGCTTGCTGTATTGAAAAATAAATTTTATCCGCAGGACATCAGATCGGCTAAGTCCCTGTTCTCCTTTAAATCCAGGCCGAAAACTCATTTATTTAAAACCAGTTTCTATACTTAATCTGCTGCACCTCTCCTGCACCTACGATGCAAGCAGATTACTTTTCTTCCATCTCCGCTAGCATGTCATATTTTTTATGATTTGCAAGTGATACATGCATGCAAGGGAGATCTGATTATCATAAAATGTATGATGTCATTAAGGGATGTCATGTGATTTTATCGTTAGCTGTATGGTGTGACCAGAGTATGTCTAAATAATGTCATCTGATTATATCGTTAGCTGTGTGGTATGACAGAGTATGTCGTGCGTAAGTGGCACTTCCTGTCGCGTCGATCAGAACCTCGTCTGTCAGAACGGAGTTTGCAAGACGCAGTACATCGCAGCCTGCATCAGTGAGTAGTTACTCCATAATGAATAAATACCGGCATGTGAATTTTTTGCTGAAGAAAGTCAATTTGTGAGTAGGGCATTTGATTTACTTACGCACTCGCACATCGATCATATGAATTGAACAGTATGCAGGCCTTAATCCCATTAAAAGAACAGAATCAAAATATTGTAAAATAAAAATGTTTTAAGTTTATGGCTAGTGCAATGCTTTAATTAAAAAATTTAATGATAAAGTTAAAATTTGGTGATTAAAAAGAAAACATTTGGTAGCCTATTTTCGAATTGGTTTTTTCTCATTTAAATTTTTGTTTAGGCTACAGAAAGCCTAATCATTTCTCCGTTATAGATCGAAATGCTGTTTTGAATCTTTCGTAGACTTTCATCATGTGCTTTAGTGCGTAGGAAAATAAAGCGTTGACGATGCATAATCTGCTTGAATATTAACCTTTGGTTATATGATCCGTTTGATTTTATCAACAGCCGATTGCAACCTTGGCGCGTGCACCCTAAACTGCACCTACGGATTAGAAACGGGCGCAAATGGCTGCAGTATTTGTCAATGTCACGATCCCTGCGAGGTTTATTCAATGCACTACATTGCTGCTGTTAACCTCTAGATGCTTTTCATAATATTTGTTCATCTACTAATTTTAATGCAGATTTCTGTGCTTAATGTCTTGCTGTATGGAGTGCAGTGAATATTCGGCTGCGATGAGATTTGAACCCCTGAAGAAAAATTTCGCATCCCAGCAACTCAACCTTGTTAACCAAGGAGCCTTGCCTGTTTGTTGGATACCTTGCCTGTTTGTTGGATACCTTGCCTGTTTGTTGGATACCTTGCCTGTTTGTAGGATACCTTGCTTGTTTGTTGGATACCTTGCCTGTTTGTAGGATACCTTGCTTGTTCGTTGGATACCTTGCCTGTTTGTTGGATATCTTGCTTGTTTGTTGGATACCTTGCCTGTTTATAGGATACCTTGCTTGTTCGCTGGCTACCTTGCCTGTTTGTTATATACCTTGCCTGTTTGTCAGCTAATTTCTTGCACTGTATATAGTATTGAAGTAGAACTGATATATTTTAGCATTTGAAGAAAGTGCTTTGATGATCTATGTTATGCAGAACGTGACCTGCGGCAAAGGCATGGTTTGCAATCCTCAGACTGTGCCAACGTTTATTGGTTCTGACAGCGGCCCCAAGCAGGTCTACATCGGGCAGTGCGAAAGTAAGTGTCTGACCTATGTGAAGACGTTTAATGCACTGGTACATACTTTGCATTTCTATATACGACAATCGGAAATTTTATTCCCTTTAGTTAATTAAATTTTGCCTCTTTATAATATTTTCGTGGTTTAATAGAAACTTGAAACATATTTTGCAGTTTCAGCGCGTATACAATGAAAGTATTTCGTGATATGATTAGGCAGTGTGAATCATACCAGGGGCAATCTGCCATGAAATTTTTTTTTGTTGCTTAGTAGTCATATTTATCTTACTTGATTCCTTATCTTAGTCAGTGGCTAAGTTTTTATTAATACTCGTTTTATCTTGAACCCATAGTGTGCGTCGTATGATATACAAGTTTTTCTATTTGCTTATTTGTAGGTGTATGCCCACTGATAGCGTGTATGATCTATTGTCCATACGGAGCCGTGGTTGATGCTAACGGCTGTACTTTGTGCAAGTGTTTCGATCCTTGTAAGGTCTGTAAACCAGTGAATCAATGATTGTAGCGGTTGCTAACAGAATCCGGTGCGATTTCGCACGTATGTCATGCGCTTCTTTAATTAATTCATGACCGGCAACTTGAGTGTGAAATCGGTGAAAAAGCTTGCAAAACGATGTATTGGATAGAAAGCTTGAGGCCGTCACATATTCGGCACCTGTAAGTGGTAGCGCATAGAAAATACTTTGTAGAAACGCGGATGTAAAAAATAATCGTTTGCCTGAAGTATGGGTATGGAAAATATTACTTAATTGAAAAAGATTGGTGCTGTTGTGGAAGAGATCTTATTTACTGAATTATGCAGCATTGCCAATCATTCTCTATGCTTGCATTATTTTCTTGGATAAGCCTAATTTGCACGGTGTTTCAGTTAAAAATTTGCAAATTGTTATGAAATTCTGTAGTTCGATTCTGTGGTTTGCCACTTTTCTTTTTTGCTGTCATATTTATATCTAGTTGCGCGTGCAACTTGTAACTCTCCGCTATATTGTGCCACAATGCAGGCAGTCTGGCAGCCGTGGACGCCTGTCTATGGCTGCCTCAGGGAACCCAGTTCTCTCTCAGCCTGCCCTTATTGCTTCATGCATAATGATTATTTTTGTTTGTCTGCTACTGCTGTACTGTTTGTGAAGCGACAAAGATGATGAAAACAAAAACACAGTAATTGTTTCATATTAAAGTGTTCACTCCGCGTTTGTTTAGGTCAACAACTGTACATCGAACCAGAATTGTACAATCACCCAGATACCTGTCTGCACAGCTGACGTCTGTGAACTCACCTTCACGAGTCAGTGTGTCGGTACGTAGCCAACTGAAACATGTTTTCATCTTTTGTTTTATATTTTTTCCATCAGCTGTCATTGTTCCTTGATTACTAATAATTTCTTCATCGTGGAGAAACGTTTGTTGAATCTGTGACAGCAGTTAAAAAGGACTAAAACCTAACTTATGATGCTAAATTCTGATAACATTAATTGAATGTGCTTTTTTACTTTATATTTAGTTATATATCATTTGTTAAATTGATGCGTCGAAAGTGGATAGAGTGAATTACCAGAATTTCTAAGCAGATACTTTAACAATAACAACCTAATCCTGAAACTTAACCTAACCTATGGCTAAACTTGAACTCCACAATATTAAGTAACTTGTTTGACGTGATATGTTTTATCACACGTTTTATGATGCCAGATAATTATTTCCTTGATTGGCGTCAGGAAGGGCATTTGGCCGTAGAAACCCAGATCCTGCAGTCCTCACTTTTGCGCAAACATCTAAACCTCTGTGAAAACATGGATAGACATTGACAGAATAGACGAAAAAAAGGCGGTTAGTTTTTTTAATGATGTGATATGAGTATTTTCCAGCCATAATTGCTGCATTTTGGTGCTTGTTTCTTCAGATAAATCTGTGATCGCCTGTCCGGCTATTGGCTGCCTTGGTAGCTGCTCGTACGGCGTCACAAAAGATTTACAAGGCTGCGACACCTGCACATGTATTGATCCCTGCCTGGTAAATTTGATTAGCTAGTCAAAAATTGGTCTAAAATTTAATCGATGGCGGCTGGTTTTTGCTAATTGAATCATACTCTTTAATTAATAGGTCCTCGATGATGTCATTTAGACGCCCGATGACGTCATTTAGACGCCCGATGACGTCATTTAGACGCCCGATGACGTCATTTAGACGCCCGATGACGTCAGATGGACTCTTAGCATAAAAACGCATTACTATTATTATGGTTCTATGTTTATGATTTTCTTATAATAATTACAAGACATTGTGTACTACACTGAACGATGTAGTACTTGCTGACAAACCCAAAACATAAGATGCATAGAAGAAATATGTTGCATAAGAATTTCTCTGAAAGTTTGACTGTTTCACTCCAGACTATGGTAGATAAGAGAGCAAATCAGGCGAATTTTCTCTTTCGTAGCAAAATCTCAAAAATGTATTGAGGCAAGTTCAGTTTCGCAAATTCTGAATCTGTTCAGCAAAATAGCCACAAACTGCTGGCATAGTGGTTAAATCTTTTATGTACGGTATACATGTACTACTGTACTGTAACAATAATACAAAGATATATGGAATTGTGTAACGTTAGAGTAAAGCTTGCATAAAGTGCATAGCTTTAATATAGCATAGTTTTAAACCCCTAGTCTGATATTTTTTAACATGCGCTTTGCGACTTCGCAACTGCGACATTACGACTTTGCGACTGCAACTTTGCGACTTCGCGACTTTGCTTAGCAAAGCATCCACTCCAGCCTCCTCCTCGACACGCAGCGAGCCTCGACGAATCTGTCTGGCATGGCGCTATTTGAAGCCTTTTTCATCATTTTTCTTAACCATAATGCAGCAAAACCAATGAGGTATTAATTAAACTTTGCTATGTTTTCAGGGTATTGTGTGCTCACATGGTTCCTCCTGTCACATCAGCTCTCTACAAGCCTGTCAGAGCGGAGTCTGCAAAACTCAATACAGCGGAGCGTGCGCCTGTAAATTCATATCCTTCTTCTCTTCTTCTTATTTTATGCAAAAATTTGAAGCGGAAAAATTTGTTTTAAATTAGATGCTTTGTTGGCTTGTTTGTCTTCTCTTTTTTGCATCACTTTCGTATACAAATAAGCAAAGTTCAATAGAAAATCTACAGTTTGCAAATTCTCCCTTCTGGGAGAAAACCTGCAGATGCTAATGTTTCTTAAAATACACCCTGCAAAGGTCCATATCATACGTGGTAGTTTCATGATGGTTTTCTGGTTTCGTTGACAGCCGATTGCACTACCACGAGTTCCTGCAGCATCAACTGCACCTATGGACAGGACACGGATGCAAATGGCTGTCAAATCTGTCGATGCTATGATCCTTGCAAGGTTTGTTCTTCACTTTTTCTATTAGGAAATAATTAAATTAGGATATTTTAAATATGTAGGCCTACAGTATTTGCATTTTACAACCGATCAAACTTACTAAAAATACCTAATATAGGCCTGTTTTTTTTTTCTAACCTATTCCATTTAAGATTAATTAGTCAGGTTAAATAATAATGCAATATATGAATCTCTACTCTGCTTCATCGCGGATTGCTGACTTTTTGTTGTATTCTTTTTATTTGATTGTAAATCTGCAATCTAATTTTCATGCAGAGTGTGACATGTAGCCAAGGCATGGCGTGTCAGCCTCAAGTCATTCCGGTACCAATGGGCTCAAACACAAGCCTTCACGCTTACATTGGACAGTGTCAAAGTAAGCTACTTCGGGCCTCTACCTACGATAGCGTCTTCTCGTCAGGGCTCAAAATTGAAAACAATTGATTTGGCCAAGACAATTGAACTAGAGCAATTTTACTGATCGCATTGGAAGGAGAGAGGTTTGAGTTGTAGGTAGGCCTATCAGCTTTTTGTACAGCGACGTTAGAATTCGCATGGCATTAACTGAGTTGGATGCTTACAAGAATAAGGGGTCGAGCATTGGCCTAAAAGGTAGTGTATGGCATTAAGGACTATAGCTAGCTTTGCTGTATTGAAGCCCCCCGACCTTGTCTCTGTGAGTGCAAACACCCGCAACAGTCGATTAACCTGTATAACCCGCTGACTGCGCCGGTGCCCAGGGTCATCGTTGTAACCTGCATGCGGCATGTCGTACTCGAAAAGTAAAAGAAAAAAAAAGTTTTTTTTTTTGGAACTATCAAATCGATAGGCCTAATGCGCATCTATTTCAAAAGTTATCGGAGAATTCCATCACTTTCGCCACATATTTTAAATCTATTAAACTATACAACAGTTACTGAATGACTATTGGTAGTTATTTGTCCAGGTGTATGTCCTATGGTGATGTGTATGATGTACTGCCCATATGGATCGTTGAAGGATGCCAATGGATGTAGCGTATGCAAGTGCAACGATCCCTGTCAGGTTAGCGCAACCAATAACTATCCCATTAAATGGGCTGAATTAAAACATTATTTGAAAGTAATACAACTGCATAGCGCTGTTTATGAGTGAACAATGATTTGCGCTTCGGTGTATGTATTGTGTCAAATAAAGTCACAATTGAATTGAAAAATGCAATTCAATTATACCACAAATAGCTAAGGTTCATCAAAAGAATTGAATTGAATCAAAAAAGCTAAAAATTTCTACCTTAAAATTCTTATCAATGTCTCGCTGACTCGTTTGCGTAGTTTTTGCAACTTAACGACCCTTAACATTAACACATTAAACTTTGACAATGCTGTAGAGTATAGATGTATAAAAAATAGTATAGCTGTATGTGATTTAGAATTCAGGGTATTTAGGCGACGTGTTGTACTGCATGTATTCAGAACATAACATGCAATGCTGGCTTTACGTGCAATGTTACGACAACAACAAGTTCGGTATCGGCAGACTTGAACACATACACGGCAGTCTGTGCACGTAAGTTTGGGTCACATTCTTTTACTAAAGACTTCTTGTCGGTTATGCATATTTGTAGTGCAGAGAAACACCAAATTGCATGGAAAAATGCATTACAATTTTGTATTAGAATTTAAAGTTTCTGGATAGAAGCGTGTATTGTTTTGAGTCATGTGTATATTGTGATCGCCAATAAACAATGTTTTATTTTTTTAGCTGTGAGTTTGCTTACATTTTAGTTTGATTATACTAATGTATTCATATTATCGATAACATCTCGGACGTGCTAAACTTTTAGATAAAATTACGAACCACTAGTGAACGCTTTTTATATGCAAAAGTTGATTGTACTGCTACTTCACACCTCATGCGTTATTATAGGAACTGCATAATTGATTAAAGTGAATAAACTGTCCAACTAGACAGCTAAAATTTGAATTTGAAATATTTTGCAGCGAGGTGCCCCGCATTGAATTGTCGGATGTACTGCCCCAATGGTCCCATGTTTGACGCAAACCAATGTGAACTCTGCACCTGCTACGATCCATGCCAGGCAAGTGATCTTTCTTTTAAAATTTTGAGTTTATTTTTGTTTTAATTATTCCGTCCCTTCTGTAGCTGCTGCGTGAAACCATGCTGCCATGCCCTTGTCAGGGCTGCAGGAGCTGGATTTTTACGTCTGGATGCCCTTCCTGACGATAACCAAATGAATAATTATCTGGCACGAAGTTAGCAGCTACCGACACTTGTGTGTTTAACAGCCTTGCTAAAGGGCCTGTGACGGCGTGACATCACAGTTGACGGCGCTAGGACTTGACTCCAGGTCTCTGGACCATTCCTCCTATGCTTTAACCGCTACACCACAGCGCTTCGCTACTGGTAGGCTCGCATTACTGATAAGCAAATACTAATGTTTTGTGTTTTGTTGCCTACAGAACGTTACATGCAGCACTGGATACAAGTGTACGGCCGTTGCGAGCCCAGTTACCGCCACTCAACCATACCCCACTGTGGGAAAATGTGCCTTAGCCTGTAAGTGGTTCCCAACCGTTGTGTATTTGAAATCCACACTGTGTTTATGTATCCACTGCAAGCCAGGGAACAAAGAATTGGCTTGCAGCCCAGAGCTCTCCGGAGATTTGTGAAAGGCGACCAAAGGAGGGGGAGTGGTTCTTTGCCGGCTTCGTTTGCATAATGAACCACTCGTCAATCTATTTATTTCATATTTTTTGTAAGTCACGAATTAGTAGCTAGGGCCTATTTTGCCATTAGTTAGTATGGTATATTTAATTTTTGCCAAATCGATCGATAAGAGAATATATTTGTAAGTTTTAATTTCTGTTGCGAAAGTATGATTTGATATCTTCGTAAATATAATTTGATATTGTTAGCCGGAGGATGCAGTCCTATAGTCTGCGCGTTGAGCTGCACCTATGGCTTGATGAAGGACAGCAACGGATGCGATCTCTGCCAATGCTATCAGCCTTGCCAGGTAATTCAGTGATTTCAATGTTAAAATTGACCGCGAGATGAGTGGCATCAATTTTGAGATTGACAGTTGTGAAAATGCGTGATAGATATAAAATATTTTCCACAATATTTTGTGATGGATCATTGGATAATGTACACTGTCATTGATTGCATTGTACTTTTACACAATAAAGCACCATTTGTATGGTAATTTAAGATGTGACATTAATTAATTTCGATAAATTTGAAGAGCTTTGTTTCGGACCCATACTTATTGTCAATGTCCCCTTCAGGGCGTTCAGTGCGATCCTGGTTTTACTTGCAACATTGAGACAGCGCCACTCTCATCCACCAACCAGCACACAAACATTGGAGTCTGCAGATGTAAGCGTATTGTGAATCACCAGTCTGTCACCCATCAAATGTGTCGCTTGCATATACGCTCCATCAGTTCCATTAAATGTGATTTAGTTAGCCAGATTAATGAAAAATATCCCAATTTGTTGTCGCTTGTTTAGGGTCGTTGAATGCTCATTGAATAAACATGGCTGTTGCCGCTGACAACAATAGAGCCCATTGAACATCTCATACAGAATAAAGTAATTATAGAAGGGGTTTGTCATATGCGATTTAAGTCTCAAAAATGCGAATCATGAAATTGATTTAGAGATTTCAAAGGAATGCTTAGCCTTACTGTAGCCGTCACTGGTACTTGGATGTAACATTTTGATAGCGTTGCGCATATCTAATTGTTGTCTTTTTTTTACGTGTTATGCGGCGCTCAATTATAAGCAGCTAAACACGCTTTAGGCATAAAACGCATTACTCAACTTGTGTGATACGTGCACTAAACCCTTCAATTGTAATATTTGCAGCGAGCTGTCCCCTGGCGATGTGTGACATGTTCTGTCAGTATGGATTCGTTAAGGACATCAATGGCTGCGACACTTGCTTCTGCTACGACCCTTGCCAGGTTACCATTTTAACGTAGTCAAGTCAATATCATCTTCTTCTTTCTTGCTTATGTTCGCTTTTCATTCTATTTTGTATTTTTCAAGTGAACCAACTGTCGGAGAAGCTACTATTTGTAGAAAGCAAAGTGCTATTGTATGCGCCACTCTCAAAATAAATTTATATGCACAATTAATTTTCCATAAATTTTTTGATGGTAATATAGTGAAATGATTAGTTACACGCGTGAACATGTGGTTTTCATTTTTTAAAGCATTTGGACTGTTAAAAAAATAACAAATATAATGAGATGAAATTAACTTTTATCTTTTAAAAACGAACTTTGACTTGATAAGTTCCGTGTAGTGGCTCAAAATGAAGTCAAAAACTATTTTGTTTAGAATTTCACCTGTGGCAGTGCCTCAATCTGTCAGCAACAGCCGGTGAACATTACCTCTACTCAGCTCTACTCATATCAGGCTCAGTGTGGTGAGTGATTACCTTCCGTTGGCAACCTAGAGGGAGCTTAGCTTCCACTGCTCATCTTGGCCATGCTCCAACTAAGCATATCTGCATGACCTATCGACATGACTACTGGGGCGTGTAAAGTAGGCAAGCGCCTGGCTCAGCAAAATCTTGCCGGTCAACGAAAATGCAATCAGCGTGAGGTAGGGGTGATTGGTATGAAACTCAACCGCGTAAGCTGTATTTTTGCCTTTTCGTTAACCAGCAGGATTTTGCTGAGCCAAGCGCTTGCTTACTTTACACGGCACAGAAGTTCACCGAAAAACTTCATGATTTATGAGCAACAACAAAATAGAAATGTTCAGCTGTTAGCCAAGAAATATTTATTACTGTCTTCTATAACAATAAAAAAAAAATTTCAAGCTGCTGTAATTTTGATGAGATCTTACAAACTTCATCACAAGAGAGCTATAGACAACACAAGGTCGGTTGCTAGACTTCGATTTGAAGTGCGATTATATTTTGTAGTCCGAATTAACCAATCAGATTATTTGATACAATTCTTTCGTACATTTTCATTGGTTAGTTTGGACTACAAAATAAAATCGCACTTCAAATCAAAGTCTAGCAACCGGCCTACGGTATATGAAATACATTACTTTTAAGAATCGGTCTTCAGATGAACCAATAGGCCTAGTTTGAAATACGTTTGTGTCGTATTAAATAATAACATCCAAAATCGAATTACAAGTGTGTTAGCATATAATGAAGTTTATCAATTTGTTTGCCGCAGTGAGGTGTACCGGGATGCTGTGTCGTATGGCGTGTGAGTACGGCACAGTCATGCTCGCTGCCAACTGCGCGCTCTGCCAATGCTTCGACCCTTGCAAGGCTTGTCGCCTTCATTGCTTTAAACATTTCAATATCGTTCAATTTTAGTATCCATGTCCCTTGCAAGGCCTGTCACCTTGATTTCTTTTGACATCTTAATATTGAGGAGTTTTAGTAGCTCTTGAGCTTCGCGAACTAATCAACTGATTGTCACTAGCCTAGGTCCTTAAACTTTAACAGCATATTTTGTCTGAACTTTTGTTACTGAAATAAATGAATTGAGTTCATTTTTCTATTGCTTCCATTAAGGATGTTAGTTGGGTTCAGTGCAGAATCAAAACGCACTCTATGGATTTAACATTTTTATAGCGTTCAACGCATAAATTTTTTTGTAAACGGCTGAAATTTAATTTTTACGATGCTCCGCTCGGAAAATTTGCGGACAATTATTAATTTTAATATTCGCGCAAGTTTTCTTTTACTAACAACTTAATTTTAATATTTGACAACAGCATTATCGTACAGATTATATTTGTGATGCATAATCATCCATTTTACTCCTCTTCAAGCACAGTTATGTTTATCAAGCCTGTTGCATCTGTAGGATGTTCAGTGTACCCCGGATGCAGCGTGTGTTCCAACGCCATCTAACGTTTCTGCAACCAGCCTTCAGTCATTCGCTGGAGTCTGCATAGGTACGTGTAGGCGATTCATCATCATCATTTCCGTTTTTTCCGTCCATTCTCCATGCTAACACAGGCTGGACGTATGCTACCACGGACACACGCCCTCTCGTGCCTCAGCCCTACGAGGGGAATCGGGAGATGAGAGGCCTTCAGGGGGGGGGAGGAAACAGTTAAGCCGACACTTAACCAATTAAGGAGATGATGACAAGTCGGTCCAGAGTCTGCGGGGGCCCCGTCACACGCAGATCTAGGCCCAAACTGACGTCAAGCCTAGGAGACTAGGCATCAAACAAACTCTGGCTCCACCTCCCCAGCCCCGGCTATTTAGCCTGCCAGCCGGCTAAAACGCCCTCCCTATTACCCTATCCACGATTGCATGTACCAAAGTTTACATGCATAAGCGCTATCATCTCTGGAGTACTTTGCTCAGTACACTGCTCTTCTGCACATATATCTCTTGCGATGGCTTTGAAATGATACTTGACACAGAATAACGCGCCAATATAATTATGCAAAAATTTGCACGATATACTCATAGCATTTACAGTTATCAGCATCTGCATTGTCTGCATGTAATATTGGCACTGTTTTGATTATATGGCCTATGCACAGCATTTGCTTCATCTTCATGGTTTACATCGTATTAACAGTAGAGCATTTTTACAGAATAGTATGCTTACTTGATTGTGTCATAATAACGTTCTAAATCTCCTTGCTGCTGCTGCAGGATCCTCTCAGCCCTGCTTCTACCAGCGAGAGCAGAACAGCATCACATACCAGTCGGACCTGAACTCAGCGCCGCAGCTGAACTGCGACAACGCTGGCTACTTCAAGCCGCTGCTCTGCACGGACGCCTCCTGTGCATGTGTCTCGCGGATGGGAACAGAGTCAGTGACCGGCTTGAGCCTGGCTAACGCCATCCGGACCTGCTGTGAGTTTTGATGCTGAATCAGTTGAATCAAAGTCGAAATGGTATCCTTATTTTGAAGTTTTAAATCTTCTTTGATTGATCATATCAGTAGCGCTATCTACTTACAGCTGCAAAGTCTTCTGTTTCAGCTTCCGCAGTTATGACAAAATTTTTTGCGAGTATTAGGAGTCGTATCCACCAACTTCTGTTGACGCTGTTGAGATCTGTATTTCGGATTGACAAATCAGGACATCTAAATTCGATAAGTCATTGGATAAGATTCTATGATGATTTGGATTAAGATCCCAACGCCTATTTGTTGCAAATGAAATTAAAAGTAGCTTGTCGGCTTCAGAAGTGAATTAATATCCAATCGTACATAATTGTGTGGAATCAGTTAAATACGTGCAGGATATTAAAGGCATATCATTTTAAGCTGAATATACCTTTTGCTCTGTGCAGTCAAATTCTCGAACTTTCTAAACGTAGTGGATAAACCTGTCAAATATAAAAAAACCACAACGTGTCTTATAAATCATTACAGTTTGGGTTCAATTGATGAATATTATTTGTTGTTCTGGTGTCGTTTTTTTAGATCCGAGCAACATGATTACTGGAACGATGAAAATATCCGCAGATATCAGCATCATTGAACCCGGAAAAGGCTCCGATTTCAAACAGTATGGCCAATTTCTTCTTCTAGTTACTTCCATTGCTTCTGTATTTGTTTAAAGCGATTGCCGTTTGAATATGCAAAAACTGATGAAATGCATAATTCTTCTGCAAACGGAAAATAGGCGAATAAATTTGAAAGCATCGCTGAAGATTCAGAATATGCTAATGGCGTCGCTTTTTGAATCTCATTAATCCAACTATATAGTGTATTGCTACACATTTTATGAACATATTCTCATTCCCAAGGATATAAACCAAGCAGGACCTTGGCTATATTATGATAAAATTAAACGCATTTAGGCACTGTCTGCAGCTTGGATATAAAACAGATGTCAAGGTTTTCATAAAGTGTCATCATTTTTATTAGATTTCAGCAAGGATTTTGTTGGTTTGCATTTTCAGACAAATCAGCAGTGAAATTGCTAACATGTTTAGCATGAGCGACTCTGATGTTACCATTACCACGGTGAGTAAATGAATAATACTGTAATTATTTTGCATCAATTCAATAACGGTAATTAGGGCAATTTTTCTGTAATTGAATGCTGGAACTGTAATATTTTTACTTAAAATTCTTACTTCAAACCTGCCATTTGCGTCACATTTAAAAGTAATTTAACAATTTTTCAATAAATAAAAATGCTTTCTTTCATCACAGCGACTTTATATCTACCCACGATCTGGTCTTTTGTAGAAATGTCAAATAGATGTAATGTAATGTAAAGATGTAAAGGTGAAATGTAATCGTTATGTAAAGGTAAAGATATAAATGTAAGAAATGTCAAAATGTCAAATTTTGGCTTGACGAATGCATAAATAATTGGCTTGATGCCAATAACTAAGTATGTCACTAAGCTGAAATGCTCCCTTTAAGAAAATTTGAATCAAATCTTGACGTGCCCTCATATAATAATTGCAAAGGTGGAATCTCTGATAGGATAAGGTTATAATAAACTTCTTGCGTTTAGTAGCTGTACATGGGTATTAATATGTCATTTAATATCATCAGCTGTCCTGTAATTAAAAGTCATGTGCTATTTCAAAATTGCAGTACAAGAGCGGAAGTATCCTAGCAGACTTTCTGGTCGTCTGTCCTGATTTCACACTAATGAACTCCGCTGAAGATACCTTGGACGTATGTTCATTATCAGTCGATTGCATTTTTTTGCATCTACTTCTACTACTACTACGTTATTTATATACAATAATTTAGTATTTGAACAGGAATATTTACATTTCTCACATGACGAAAGTTTGCTGAATACTTAACATAGTTTTTTGTCATTTTATTTTGAAAGGTATTTTAATTATACAGTATGCATTTAATTTCATTGCAGGGCCTAGATCGAAAAGAGTCACAGACAATCAACCTTATTCAACGATATATTTTTCCAAATTGTTAAACAAAATTCGTTGGGTTGATCACATTATATGATTGCTTCAACAGGAGCTCGGCAATAAGCAGTTCATGGTGACGTACAACGGCGCCGTCTACCCAGCAACGATCCTGACCTACACGCGTGTGCCGTTTGCGACCCCAGTCGTCTCCGACAGAGTGTCCTTTCTCCTGAAAGTGATTCTGATCCCAATACTGGGCTCCATTGCATTGGGTCTCATCATATTCCTCATCGTCTTCTTCTCCTGCAAGGTGTTGCGCTAAATTTAACTTGTTTATTGCGCGCTTATTAGTTATATATGTAAGTTATATATAGTTATATATATAACTTATATAATAAGTTATATATAGTTATATATATAACTTATATAATAAGTTATATATAGTTATATATATAACTTATATAATAAGTTA
>JAQIWG010000705.1:0-30275 GCA_034695025.1 Chamaedrilus cognettii
CCTGCTGGTCGTCACTTACACGGGGAAATCAGGATTGCCCTCCCCCCTATCAAAAACTTAGAACCGCGCCGGTACCGCTACAGCACTACATTATCTTAGTTCCAGTGTTGTTGCCACTTTGTTGCCCATTGCTGTCTATAAATGTCCATAAAGGTAAAGTTAGACTGGGTCATCAGAGGTGAGATCAGGCCGTCAACCAGTAGACTTCTTCAGCGATCCCACCGTGACGACCCAATGTATCGCTTTGCGTCGTCATCGATGACCGGTCTACTGGCAAATGCGTCTTCACGCAAGCGATGGTCATAAAATGCGTCAAAGTGGTGGTTACTGGGTCGACGGCCTGACCCCGCTTCTGATGACCCAATGTAACGCGGGGGACCGGTAGAACGCCTGACGACGCGTCATCAGGAGTTCTACCGGTTGACGCCCTGATTCCACCTCTGATGCCCAAATCTAACTCGAGCATAATGTGCATCGTGCAGCATTGGTCTGGTGCAATGCCTCGGTGCTGTGGCGGGGGGCAGGAGCTCAGCTCAACCCCGTGCCCCCCTGCGACATGGGTGCAGCTCAGACGTGCGTCAACTATGCACAACAGTCCGAGGCGGCGAGTGGATGCAAGTCAGTCCACTTGTCTTCTCTAACGGGGATTTGTTTATGAACCCCTTATACATTTTTTATTCGGTTGTGGAACTTAATTGTGGCTTATGATAATAATGATGTTAAAATATACGCTATTAATATAGTTTAATGGCCTTAGCTTTGATTGCTCGATCGTTTTTGTATTGTTAGTACCGCTTTGATTGTCTTAATCAGTGGTGTCAAAGGCGGCCCTTGGCGGCCCGTTCGATATCGGCGGGCCGGGCTACATTTTCCCCTCTAGTTCAACCTCACGAGCGGGAGGTGGGGGGGTGCTGACACAAATTTTTCAGGTCGCAGATCACAGGAACTACCGACCGGATTGCACTTTCGAACGTCGCGGGCCACATGCAGTATTCCAATGTTGGCCCTCGGGCGTGGCGGACCGTATAAGTACTCACTTAAACAGCCCGCAATTTTAGGGGTCGCGGGCCGCTTACAATGCTAAAAATGCAACAAAATTTACCCTCGGGGGTCGCGAACCGCATCAGCCCTCTCGCGGGCTCCACGTTTGGAGGTCGCGGGCCGCCACCAATGCTAAAATATCGACCCTCGGGCGGGCCGCACTTTGGGGGGTCGCCGGCCGCATCTGTCCCGCGGGCCGCCACTTTAACACCACTGGTCTTTATTCTTATTTCTATTTTGTGTGTTTGAGCGACCATTTTGGTGAAATAAAGTTTGATAGGCTTCAATATATATATGATATGTACAGTTTATTCACTCAAAGAGTGTGCAAACATTACATTACACATAATTACAAATACAATACTTCTAAGAAAAATAAGTAAAATAGTTGGGCCTACATAGCAGTGCATCCAATACATTGTATGACCATACAAAATGACAGCAGTGATCAAAACAAAACGAATAGGAATGTCCTAAGTCATAATGGTTTCATAAAACCGCATCTGCCTTCTTGTGAAGGCAGGTCCGGTTTTTTCGGAACCACTGTAATCTAGGCCTATGCCGTTATCTGACTAAGATCTTCTCGTTATTAACCAGTCTGCCACATTGGCTAGCTGGCTGAGCATATTCATGAAACAACTCCTTCAGGATTTTGCAAGTAAATTATTGAAGAAAAGGATTGCTAAACGTAAGATTCCTAGCAATTTGCTATTTCATAATTTCAAAATAAATGTAAGCTACAGCCTGCAGGCAATAGAATGTATCAATCGTGAGACGCAGATAGGCTAAAGGCTGTAACTAAGCCAATCTTTGTCTCACAGTGGATACATTATCGTGCCTGTAACTTTTCTTGTGTCGCAGTTGGTACATTCTCGTTCCTCTAGCCTCCCTTTGTCTCACAGTTGGTACATTCTCATGCCGGCGATGAGTGCGTGCGTCAACGGGGCGGTGGCAGGGTGCTATGAGAGTGAACAACTCGTCTGGTTACAAATCGTCGCCGACTACAACACTACGCTTCAAGCAGACGGCTGCTACGCGCGTGAGCCTCGCAGCAGTAGCGTAGCAAGGAAAAAGAGGGGAAGGGGGAAAGAGCAGGGGCGCGGGGGCGGGTGAAAGTCTCGCGCGAGTAATTATTGTAAAACATGACATTTCTTGTGTGCGTAATTTTGGCGAATTTCGCTAATAGGTATTACTCACAAAAATTATTCGTAGGACTGAATTGTGCAAAGATAAAGCGGCAGAGCTATCTCATCTAGCTAATATATAATGAGTTTCAGTGACACCGCCCAATCCTAAGAATCAAACGTATATTTTGTAGGCAGAACTTTGTGTCATAACGCTGCAGCAATAATTAGACCTGCTTTATTATTGTGCTAACGTTGGCTTAGGCCTGCCAGATTAACGCCAGACTTCTGTCATATTATTATTGGCACTACGGAGAAATGGTATTTATGCAGTCAATTTTGAGAGATTGGGCATTATTTCATTGAGTCGCTTGGTATCACTGAACTTATTATTGTTCTTGACTAATTGGCTGTGTTGTGATTGGTTGATTGGCTGGTGGGAAAAATTGCGTGGGCGTAATTTCGTATCAAGATCGAGGTATTGGCTGACCAATTCGCACACATGAATCACGGTTACATCTGCACTCTTGATGGTTCACACGCACCGATTGGCCAGTCTGTGGTCTTGACCTCGATCTCAACTTTCGTCCATGCAACCCACCATAAGCATGATGGTGATTGCAGTGACATGACGCACAAAAGTGTACTATAGTAAAAAAGCAAAAATAGTAATGCTATAACTTGGCTGTGTTTTTCTGTAGCTTGTACGGGCCAGGCGGCGCGAATGAAACAGATGCAGACATGCTTTGTCTATGTCGGGGGTTCCATTTCCGTCCTGGTGTCAACAATAGTGTCCACGCCTAACATCTCGCCGCAAGATCCTAACTGCCAGTTAGTGCTGCTGTTTGGCTATCGTGATTATATTCAATTTTATTCTATTGTCAATTTTCATCCAAAAATTCAATATGTAAAAAAAATTCCGAAAAGATTTGAGTTGGCTCATTAGTTACTAAAGTCACAGTAGCGTGGTGTGATGGATAGTTTTGAAGAAGAATTTAAGAGATATGTTAAAATATAGACAGAGCTAAGTTTACCAGGCGTAGTACACCAAAAATGATGGTTGCAGTAGATGCACATTGTACACCTATTATGAAATGAGCAGGCGTAGCATTACACGAAAAATCGACTATAGTTTTGTAGGCCTACACTTTTTAAAGGCTAAGTGGTTACACTACGCCTTTTTAGAAGAAGCAGGCACGACGATACGCATGTTTTATCAGGGCTAAACTTAACCCTGATTCTAGAACTTATTCCATTTTTCACTGCAACTCATTTTTCACTGAAGATAATATTATTGCACTGCGGTTGTCGGCTAATTTTTTTAATGCTTTATTTAGGGCGCTGTCTACGCTCAGCACCTGCCTTACAAATGCGACCAATGGCTGCCCTGCCCTGATGGACCTCGCCTACGATCAGATTAACTCGGCCAACCAATCAGGCGCCGCGTTTGCTGCCTGTGGCGTGCCGTCATTCGTTGCCGCCACGACCAATGAGCCGGTGGCGCTGCTGGGCACGGGACCGATAACGGGTCCTTCGTATCTCAGCACTACCCCCACAAGTAGGACTGTTAGGCCAGGGCCAATGTTGTCTTTAAGCCAAAAAGTCTGCGAGCATGCCAAGAAAAGTTAACTGCGTGACTTTTCTGCTGCACTTTCTGAATTATTCTTTGCTTGCTTTTGATGCGATGCGTGCGATGTGAGATTTATAGGAAAACAATTAATTCTTCTCAAATATTAACTGAAGTTTGACTATTCTACTGCAATAATATTATGAAACATGAAAAACATTGAAATAATGTGCAATTTAAAAAATCATCGTTTGCTTTATATATTTGATGTTACAATTTATCAGTCGATGGCCCAAATTTTAACGCGCAAATGAAATTTTTTGCTCGTGGCTTCTCTGGAATCTGAGTGTGGTGGCACACGCACGCGGCTTAGTCAGGGCAGCGTTGGTCAGGCAGGGCTTAATCTACTGTAAAACATGAAATTTTAGCTGCATGTTTTTTTCGCGGTTTTGCCTCTCATAAATTTAGTTGTGCTCAATTTTTGCAATTTTTATGTTTTTATTATATATCGCTTTATTTCACACAAAGTGTGGACACAACTAATTCTTGTTGCAATAGGCCCAATCTTCATCTAGAAATTTCAGGAGCTTCTAATTTTATATTTCTCCTGCTAAGGAATTGAAACTCTTTTGAGTTTACAGGATTCTTGTTCTGTTTTGTATTCTTGCATTTTTTCTGCATAATGACTCTGAAGGTTTTGAGTAAAATATCAAGTAGCGCAGATTCTTAGGCATGTCGCATTGTGGCACATTTCGTTCTGTATTTCCTGCTATTTGTGTTATACTTTGACGGCTCAGTTTGTTACAGATTTTGAGTGCAGATCCCCGCTATCAAGAAGCAGCTGACCACGAGCCATTAGCTACATTAAAGCGAGTCAAAGATGGTGCCTTTTAGGAGTCAATTCTTTTACACCCCAAAGAGACAATCCTGTATCTAGTTCTTGCTCTGTTGTCTTCCAGTCTAATGCACTTTTCACCATGCTATAAGCTTGCTGGTTAATTAACATGACTTAGGCTGGATTTCATTGACGTTCATTTGCTTTTACTTCGACTTTCACCTTGACCTAGAAAGAGAATTTAATGGCAGCCCATGACTGCTATTCAAAAAGCGTTTTATTTAATGGATTTCAATTAATTTATGACGCTATGAAATATCATGACGCCACAGACTTCAATCAAAATTGAAGCCACTATCACCACTCACTTTCTGCGTCAAGGCAGTAGTCGAGTTGAAAATCGAAGTACGTCTATCAAATTCAGTCTTAGTGTTAAGTTCTAACCCATAGCGTGCATGCTTGTTGCTGCAGCTAGCGGAGGCATGGACCAGGGTCAGCTCATCCTCATCATTCTCGGCAGCATCATGATCGCGGCGACAGTCATCGTCATCATCGCAGTCATCATTCTCACCATCAGAAGGAGGTGTGACGTCTGCGATGGCTTTCTAATAGGCCTGCCTTTCGTGCAATATTTTTCTCATTGGACAGTTTGAACTACAGCAATGGTTTTCTACTACATTCGTGCAGTATTGGTAGCATTCAAGGAGAAAATGTGGATATCGCAAGCAGGGTAGTACTAGCCAACTGCGTGCCGTGGCTTTCTATGCAAAATATAGGTGAAGGTTGTTTTTTGGTAAGGAATATGGCTTTCACTTAGTGGAGTCTACATTAAGGCTACAAGAATGAAATTAGTGGTAGATGAGACCATTGTAATAGTTTCTGCAGGAAGTTCAGTGTGGGACTGTAGTTAGCTCTAGCCTTTAAACTATCAAGAGATTAATTAGATTATATTAGTGTACTCCAGTAATACACTTCTGTTTTAAATAGGTCGTCGGATCAGTTAGATTATTATAATAACATTTATATTTTTCCGACAGACGCGGAATCCACAGACGTTCCATCCTCAGAGACTGGCGTCCAAACGGTCAGCAGGTCTACATGGACGACCCTCGACTGATCTCCACCAATCAGGGCGCGCCGCTCGTACAAGGTCCGGTCAGGTCGGGTCAAGCCATCTTCCGACCAGTCAACTACTCAAACAACAGCGGCTTTCTCAACGAAGGAGCAAATTTTCGCTGATTGCCGCATTATGTGAACGAGGCACGGATCCGAAAAGAAGGATTGGGAAGAAGTGGCTAATATTTTGCTCGTGTAGTAAATGCCTGATGTTGTGCTGAACTCTACCTAGGTGCTTAGATGCAGTGAGAAGAAAGTGGACTACTAGTTTCATCATGCAACTCGTCACTAAATTTTTACATAAATTTATTCAGCTGTCGAACAACTCACATCATGTTCTTCTGTTTTAAGTGAGGAGAGAACGCTAGTGCATAAATTGAAGAATTTGACCCAGATATATTTTAAATTTTTGTTTCATTATTGTCTGTGATAACGGCAAACACTAACCAAATAAAAAATGCAAATAAACGTGTATTAAATTTAGCATTACATTTTTGAATTATCGTACTCGAGTTATGACCATTGAAAATAGTTGCATTGTCCTTACATTGGCAATGCAAAACAAAGAACAAAATCAACGATGCTGTTTTTAATGAAACTACTAATAACTATATAATATTCTTTAAGATTATTTTTCTACATATTAACAATAGCATGTTAAATATCGTGCAAAGGTAAATTATAGATAACCAGTTGTGTTCCGTATGGCTTGAGACAATGTAATTACATTACGAGATCTTGACAATTATTGACAATTATGTTCGTAATCCTGACATAAATTGATGGAGGCAGTTAGGTACGCCATCATGGGGGGGGATGTGAATACCGGTACTTGTCAGAAACGAAAACAGATTCTATAACCTGCGGATTTGCTGCACTATTTCGTAACAAAGCAGCAGAGTTAAGCTGAGTCACACTTCTTCTTGCATTATCATCTACAAGGGAACATAAATGTTAGAGAGTGACTGTACACGGTATCGACAGAAATTTCTTCAGCGTCGGAATGACCTTCAATCTCATCTAAGCAAAAATTCATGGCTACACGCCTCTTGTCATCATAACCACCTTTGTCCGTTTTAGACATTTTGTTTCAAGCTACCACAGCCAATCGTCTTCCAAAATGCAAGCCTACAGGTAATCAATCAACAAAGTGATCAAATATTGTCATTAGCACAATTTGCACGAGTCGTGCATATATTTCTTTTGACAGTATCAGTAACGATCAGCACTTTAATGCAACGGTATTGCAACAAATAAATATTATTCATATAAGCTTTTTCACGTCCATTCAGTGAAAAGAATCTATCCAATCACAGCTAGATGTATGCTCAGACATTGCTGTGACTAAAACGTTCATATTGAACACACTGCTGTACATCGCAGTAACGAACACACTCTGAAAAGTTGGCAACAATACAGTATGCAACTGCGGAACAATAATAATAATATATGCCAAGGCCGATAATTATACTAATTTACTCTGAAGAACAATCAAAGATCAATTCTAGGGCGCGTTATATGACAGAGTACAATAATATCAAATATCAATTTATCGTGTGACAGAAGTGGGTCACAAAATTAGTTTAAATATTACTGCAAAATCTGCATGTAAAGATTGTATTAAAATCTAAAGCGAAGAGTGCCGTAGTGAATTTGTATTTTTTTGCGAGGGTCAGGACAATGTGAAATCATTGAACAGCTTCATGAGAAACAGCACGTCTGAAACGCATCTTTCATAAGCTTAAATTAGCCTGAAATTAAGCCTATACAGGTATTAAGAATGTAAATGTACCAAGCTGACTAAATAAGTTAAAATCTTCACAAAATAAATAATTATGGCAAGCAGTTAAGTGAATTAACAATGAATCATCAGTCTCAAATCTCCAGTCAAGATGAATGATAAAATGGGCAAATAATAGGATAAATGGCAAATTATTAACAAATAACAGAAAGATAAGAAAAAGCTAAATGAAAAATATACTGCACTTCAAAGGTACTGAAACTGAGTATCATAACTGTAAATTATCTATTTTCTAAGTTTATATATTAGCTTATTTACAGCCTATTTATTTATCATATAACTATCAATAACAGTGCTTAGATGACAACACGTTAACAGTCGTAACAGAAAAGTACATTCTGTATATGCCATTGAGAGACAGTCTAGATATTTTATGCAAATGCTTATAAATCTTTGCATTTTACTACTTTGCATTACATTGTCTAAATGTAACTAAGCTGGCGCACAACAATATAATCTGCACAGTTGAGCATTATTCATGACAAGCCCACCGCACGACTTAAACTTTGCATACCGTTTGAAATTAGCTTAGTAACCTGAGCTAACTTCAAACGGTTGCAAAATGTAAATCGCGAAGTGGGAGTGCTAAGATTACAATACTATAATTTTAAAATTGTTCGTAACTTTTTGATTGACAGATGAATGAAAGTATCCTATTGGCTTGTAAGAAGCTCTACCGCGCAGATTGTATTTTCACGGATGGCGCAGCTGCTGCTTTACCCTGTTAATTGTAGACAATCATTCAGAGGGATTCACAGACTGGTTAATAGACAGCCAACTACACACTTGTCCATAGACAGCCAATCAGCGATTCATTGAGCATATTTAGGTCAGGATATGGGCTAAGCCTCGCTGAACAGGCTACAAAGCAATTTAATATAATTTATGATGTTATATTATGTAATAAAACAGTATAATATATACTTTTTTTGAAATTAATACCGAAATGAGTTATGCAATATAAAACTTGACAAAATACTTTAAAATAATCTGTCAAACAAATTTGACATAGAGTTGCATTTATTATTTAGTTTATTAATTAAACAAGCGTATGAAGAATTGTTCATACTAAAAGAGGTTGAAATCAATCGCCCCTGCAAACATGAAGTTAAGAAACAGTTGAGAAATGTAACCTTATTTAAGTTGGAAAGGAATTTATATTAAATAATTTACATAAATTGACAGACATTCAGATGCTCATTGGAATTTGAGTTTTAGTATGTTAGTCAAATTTCTCAAAATGCCCACATCAACGTTTAAACTATAGTTTATGTGCCTACTATTGATATTAAATAAGCGAATCGTACATGCAACAGCTAGGGACTGCCAAAATGCTGCGCTATGCTTCTGAAGTGATAAAGAAAAAGATGAAGAAGAAGTACTGAAAATGTCACTGTATCAACTCTGCCAGACTTGATGATGAAATGTTAAAATGTCACACCAATACAGATAAAAATAACATGAAAGATTCTATATGACAATACCATGTTCTGGGAAGCACATACATGCAATTGAAATAGTTGCGGATTCAGGGGGGGGCCAAGCCCCTACACTCAAAAAAACATATTTCTCTGACCAATGTGTCAAAATAAAAATTGGGCCTTTTCCATTATTAAACTGCCATACGATACAAAAGAACGATTGAATATATATGCAGCATTAGCCCCACCATCGATGGTTCGATGATGGGGGGTAAGTCCGTTTCGAAAGAAAATATAACAGGTTCAAATTTTCTTACCTACCTGGCCCGCGAGTTCATTCGAAATTAGTCCACCTTATCCATAGTACCACGAAGTTGTTCCCTCTACAGTCATGTTCCGAATTCGTCCTAACTCAAAACTACATTTTAATATATTATATGCAAGACAATATCCCATGACACTCCAACAAGGTCTACTAGCATCGTCTCCAGCGTTCCAGCGAAAGGCAAATTAATATTGCCTTACACAACTAGATCTCTGTCATTGGCACTAACTAACTGATCAATCTGAACAGTACATCGCAGCAGTTTGACATGTTTGCATCCAACATGTATAAATGAATCATAATACAATAATGCAAGCTAATGAGAACTCTGTCACTTCCCTGGTCATAGCACAAAATCGTAAGTTCAGAGTAAATCAAACCAAAACGAGAATTTTGAAATAATTCAAGAATGCTTCAGTTCATTAAGACAATCGATTGATGAAGGTATTTGTTGAGTGTCGAGTTTAAACAAGTCATTTGCCTTTTAGTTTGACAATTGTATTGCTTTGTAAACTGCATTACAGAGTGTCACACCACAATAATATCACTATCATTAATATATGCTCAATCATTTAGATTAGGCTCACGTCTTCAATCTATCAACACAGCTGCAAACAGTATTCTGAGTACAATAAATAATCTATGTAGTATCTACAACATATTTATATTCTGTAGTAAATTCACACATTGTCTTCAGCCATCTCCATTGAATTCTTTGTTGTTGTAATCGCTAATACATTGAAGCTATAAAAATTGACAATTTCACTAATTAGTCCTTTGACTGCCTAACAGGTCCATTGTCATACATTAGAAAAAAACACTTCTTGTCGTTATCACACAGCGAACATTCAGAACATTATACTACAGGATGCGACAGACAAATGTAACAATTCCAAATTCAAAAACTTCTTCATTTCAAAAGAAAACCACAAGCTTGTAATGCTATATTATAGAGAGGAAAAAATGATGGGAGTTTCTTTACATATCCAATAGGAAAAGAAAAGCAGAGTGTTCAGAACATATGATCGATATGCGATATGTTCGCACAGCAAAATGTTTTGTTATGTTCTTGCAACCATCTCTTGAATTATCGCATGGATGTCATTTACAATCACGGCTTTCAGTTTCATTACCACTCCATTCAATACAAATGTGCTTCATCGGAGAACTGGCCAATTCAACGTAATAGTTTGGCCGCGCTCGTCAGAGAACGCCTGGAACGCTGTGACGCTCACATAGAACATGTTTTGTGTATCATTATTCATTTGCTATGCAAAAAACTTTCATCTTTCTTCTATACTATAGTGCTCAAATTATTTGAATCGACTGACGCATGAATGAGCTTTTGATTGTTAGAATTTGTCACATTGGTCACCGCACCCTGTAAATACAATTTACGGAAGTCACTGAGTTCGAATAAAAAAAGACCAATGTCAAATACCGATGTTGAGTCAAATGACACTAGCGCAATTTTTTTGAAAGACAAATTTCACACCAAAATATTTATCACCATAAATACAACAAAATTTCTGCAGCGACTAAACACTTCAACAAGAAACAAAGACGACCCATTTCAAAGTCGGATATGTGAGAGTAGAACGCGGACAATTTACACGGTCTCTTGTCGATCCGGCGGAATCTAACGTTACCTCGGACTTAATATTCGCCCTAGCCCGGTTACAAATGTTATTCAACTCGCATCAAATCTCAACGTTTTACGCATCACAATTTCATTTATTTATTTTTATATTTCAAGCATTAGTAATGCTCGCGGTACGTGTGAAAAGTGCCCTCTTCATACATTCGGGCTTGCCTTGGGATGGATACGCTACGGCGTGTAAAAAGTCTGTGATAATGCTTTTTGTCCACCGCGTAAAAGCTACGCGTACGCAATGAATATCAGCGCGGTTCGGAACAATGATGCTTGTTTTTATTTTTGTAGTTAGGGGCCGTGCGTAGCGCAAAAGGTCTATATACGGTCCCGTTCCGTGCAAGAGAGCCGGCACGGAACCGCTCCCCCTTTTCCTTAGTCGCCTTTTGCGACGAGCCCACGGACGAGCTCTTACGACAAGCTCTGGGCTGCGAGTCAATTCGGAACAATGCAACTGTCAGGTCTTCTATGAATTGATCTGAAAGGGCAGTGACACAAAAATAGCATTAAAATTGATTTTAAAATGAATTTCAATTAATATTTGCAATTCGGGTACTGAACTGAAAGTACCCGGATAGTACTGAAAATGAAAATCGAGTGAGCTTTAGCAATTCTGCTCTACGCGAGGCTAAATTAAAATGATCGCATTCTTCTAGATAAAAAATCTGTGTTTCTGCAGTTGGAGGTTGCTATGAAAAGCAAATCGTGCTCATCCAAAATTATTTAAAATTCGATGCTTTTAATATTATATGTCTTCTGATCAAAAACCATGCCGGAACCATTAACAGCTGCCATTACATAATAATTCGAACGCAGGCAAAAGAGAAGCGGCTAGCGGCGGCGTTAGCCCTGTGCACATCAACGTTTGATCGGTTGCTTGATTGATTGCGCAACTGTCAATCATCATGCAAGAAAATTTATTTCGTTTTCAAATTAGGGTTAGGACCCCGTTAGGGTTAGGGCTGCTTTAGGGTCAAGGTTAGAGTTAGGATTAGGATCAGGGTTTAAAGTTAGTCAAGATTATGAGTTATATTCGAAGTGGGCGTGGTACGTGCACAGGGCCGACTCCGCCGTTAGACACTCGTGGCAAAAGTGCTGTTCAACTATATAACAAAAATACAACGTTAACCTCGCGATGAAACCAATGCGCTTGCAAAAGATTTGTGTTATTACAAGAGTTAATAACATTACATTGCAGTATTTCTTCAACTGTTTACCAACAAGAGTTGCATGGTGACATGTACAAAGTAGGACAACTCGCAGAAACAAAATCAATAAATACAAGAACTAGATAATGTACATCTGAATCAAGCTTGCTAACAATTCAAATATGCGTGTCGTATAACTAATAATAATTTACTAACACCTATAACCATATACTAACTTACAAACAGTGCATCAACACTAAGAATATAATACTAGAATGATTCATAAACTAAAATATAACGTGTTGTATTAAACGACAAAAATACGGCATCATCAAACTTTCTTTCATTTGCCCAAGTATTGCATAATAAATAAGCTTTAGACAGTTTTCAACTTAAATAGAATATATTTCATAGACTCTAGAAATGTGCTAAACAGATCATCATCAACCCTGAAGTCCAGGAGTCAATATCTTTAATTGAAACTACCAACTGACTTGAAAAATGTCTTGACGAGATACTGAAGCATTAGAATTGTTTTCCGATAACGTCTTTGCACATTGGTGAATGTATTTTTTTAACGATTTTGAAATGTTTCATTTGTGCTGAATCGCACAAGTCCCTATTAACTAAATTACATTAATCGCCTTTTGTCTTGCGTAATTAGGGTGTAGATGTCCCAAATTACAGATCTATGCATTGAGGGATCAGGCACTGATTTGCCCTATGATGCTTTAATTAAGCAAAACAGTGCAAAGAACAGTAATGAGAAGAACAAGAACAAGAAACGAGAAGAAGCTCGCTCTGAGATAAAATGAGACAAATCTGCCCTGTTAATTCAAAGCTAGCTAGAGAAAAACTTTATGAAAACATCCTAGCCTCTCAAAGTATTATCTAAGCAAGTCAAAGCTGGAACTCTTTCACTAAAAGATCAAAGCTGCAGAGCTCGCAATCATAATTTGCACAAATTGATTTCTTTCTCCAAGAAATTGCACATAAACAAAATCTCATTCTTTCAGCAGTCGATCGACAACAAGCCTCTCAAAGTTCACACGACCAGAAGTCAGCAGTCAGAAAAAATGGCGCAAAGAAATGAGTCAAATCACAATGTTCTTTGTTTGAGGGCTTTCGTTAACTGGCATCGCAGCGTCTATGACGCCAGAAAGTGACTAAGATGCTAAAAACAAACTCTGGCGTCTTGGGACGCCCAAAAATTGCAGCCTGGGTATCACAAGATACCAGATTACAAGGATCTCGGCGTCACTGTAATTGAACTTACATGTGGTATGTTAGTGCTGTCATGACTGCAACACCAGAAAATGAAGACCTTGGCGTCTACAGATGGTAAAACGCCTGGTTCCTGGTGTCAAGACGCCAGAAGAAGAAAGCTAACGTAAGCCCTGCTTTGTATAGTAACTCTCCAATACAAGTGTAGAATACTCCAGACCGGAACTTGCATCCTCATACTTCAAACTTACATGTATCACATATCTGTTCCAACAGCATACTTAGTTCAAAGCCTACTGCTCAAATCATACCAAGCTCTCACTTTAAAAATTTCTTCACATTTTTACATGGAGTGCAAAAACTTCTATAGTCACCAGTTGACAACAAAACCACATTCCAAGTTCTATGTTCAGCACCGGTTCTAAAACACGCCCCTTCTCAGTCGTTACTCTCAAAACTTACTCAATCGACTAGACCACATTCAATCGCACAAGCGTGTCTCGTTCGCTCCAAAAACAGCCTTCCTCATACGTTGACCTAAAATTCTATGTGACAAAACTTCTCAATTGCAGCTCAGCCAATGTTCAAAATCATCTCCAGCTAAAAAACATTCGCGCGCAAACCAATTGAACACCGGTAACTCGACTTACATGTATCACGGTCGTATTCACCAACGCATAATAATGCTTAAATAATTTACAACGATATAGTGAGCCACAGGACACAGATTAACATGCCAATGGATGAAGTCATAGTTCTAGCCATTGCAGCTTCAGCCATTGGCGTATCGAATTGCATCCCGCTGTTCATCAAATCTAAGTCCTACTTATCTAAGTCCTACTTATCTAAGTCCTACTTAAGCCTTTTTGCCTCAGTGAATATGACAATTAACAAATCGACTCAAAAAGCGGATCTATCATTTAAACTCAGCAGAAAGCCGATCAAAAAGCCGATTCGTCGCGGCCTAGGGGCCAGGATGAGGATCCATCAAGGTTGCTGCCCCCGGCGATGGGAGGGACTTGTTGCCGTGGGAAACGGGCCCCTCCACCCCCGCAAACAGATGAGAGTTCGGCACCGCCCCTTCTTTCCTCCTCTACCGCGTTCACTCGATCCTCACGATCTTCTGGCTGAAACACAGAATACTAAAATACAGCATGATCTACAATACAAAATACAATGAAGACAGAAAATTACAGAAAAATGTCGCGCATGCTAGCAGACTATTACATCGAAGCGCTTATCCATGCCTTCATCACCTTCACCTTTGTTTCTATTATATTTCCACACAGCATCATTAAGTCAATCCTATAATATTTGCAGCAAATAAAAACGAATGACAAGTAGCAAGCACATATTGCATATGTGTATATAATAATGCGTAACACATACGAGTATTATTACATGCAAGTAACATCACTTAATTTCAAGAATGAGATTTATCTGACTCAAAAGGGTCAACTTTCACATTTTTCATGAAATACTAGCAGCGAACTCAAAACAATTCAACTTACCATTTAAGTCTAGCTGACAGGCAATCAATCAAGTACATAATCTCAAAAGAACAAGTGCATTGAAATGAGCAGCAAGCTAGGCTCAAATTACAATAATAATTGTAATTATTTCCATCCGATTTGCTATGGCTCCATGACCATAGAAAAATGTTGAAGAATTCTCGGGCTTTTTGCAATCCATATCATTTGAACAAGTCAGCAATGCCACAGAGTTAAGAGCTGCAAGACATTGTACAAGCTGCTTGACATTTGAATACTAAAGCCTGTAATTAGTAACATAAGTAGCAAGTGCCATAAGTGCAAGTAATGCAACTAGTAAGAAAGTTTGCATAGCTCGAACAGGAGCATGACTGGGCAGGCTTATGTGTAGGGTTGACTAGTTTTTTTCTGACCTCGTAATCAAAGAAACCATCCAACCGCAAGAATATAGACCCAGGCGACTGATTTATACCCAGGCGACTAATTTATACCCAGGCGACTAATTTATACCCAGGCGACTAATTTATACCCAGGCGACTAATTTATACCCAACTCAACATATTGAACACTGCCTTCGCACTAAATGTATCTAGGATCCAAGCAAAAAATATTACTTGTCCTGCCAACTGGGGGACGGGGGGTAGCTGGGGGGACGATCGTTTCATCTGGGGGGCGGCTGCACCCCCAACGCCCCCCTGGTAGTTATGCCACTGACCTCGAGGGGAAGACTGCAGCAGCCCTTGGCGTTGTCTCGCCGACACAGCAGCAGCCAGATGCTGAGGTAGAATAGTGCAGCGAGACTCTTCAGCACAAACGACATCCCTGCCACACCGCACACAGCATAGTGTCGTAATCAATTACCATAATAACTAATAAGCGCAATAAATATGAATAATAAATAGGATATGAATATATTATATACAAGAAGCGTTCCACAACCACGTCTCAAAATGACCTACCTAAAAATCTCTATCAACCTCGCGTTTTCTTGCATATATCAAGTCAGTGGTAAACACTAGTCGTTAAGTTCTTAATAGTGCCTTTCCTTCTTCTTCTTAGAAAAGCAAAGCAGGTATCAGTCGGATCTTGTTTCATAGATCGTTGTTGCATGAATTTTCTACAAAACGCTTGTATTTTTTATGACTAAAAGTTAGTCTTATCAACGCCATATTTAAGGCTTACTTACGATATTTATTAATAGTAACGATCATGCACAAACTAAAAAAGCATAAACTAAAAAGCAAAGAGAAACTTTCATTATACATTGAAAAGTGCCATATTTTACGATACGGACCGACATATTTGTATCGGAAGTGCTCGAGATTGTAGAGAAGACAGTTGCCCTGAGTACCGCACTGCTCCGTCCAGAGAGCACAAGTGCTGTCGATGCCCTTGCCAAACATTATCGGCGATGGTATGTACGCTGCGCACCCACAACGCGCAACATTCAGAAATATTTGACCCAAAAAATCATAACGCCATATTGCTAAATGAAATTAAATCCTAAAAAACTTTAATTACTCATTAATATTATTTAATTAATTACAAAATCTGAAGAAATATATTAGTATTATGTTGATCTAACAGCTCGGTCATACAATTCATACCCGCGTTTGTAGCAATTATTTTCTTTAAGACATGCCACTCTTGACATCGCAGAACATCGCTCACATATATTTGCAAAAATTATCATTGAAATTTGTTCTAGAATTGTCTATTGCGTAGTTTATGGAAAATAAGCCTTGTGCATCATAAATTGATTTATTATTATTAGTGTACGCAAGCGCACCAAAGACCCGGAGCATGACGAACTGGATGCCGAGAGCAAAAGCCTTCTCCTCCTCTCTAACAGACCTGCCATCCGAGAACAACACATCTGAGTGTTAATCGATCGATCAGTTAATCAATTAATAACGAATCAAATCACCCACGAAGTCACTAGACTTCTTCAATCATTTATGCGATACGAAATTGGAATAATCAATATCACACCAGTTTTTCATCGACTTCATTAAATAAAAGATACCGATGTAAAAAATTCACTCATTATCTCTTCGTTGTTTTCTATTACGATTCGTAAAAATTTACAAAAAACTTCAAAGTATTCTACATTGAAAATATTGCAGTGATTTAAAGATGCTAAAGGGATTGTTGAGAGATATGATGGTGGGAAGAATGGAGGGGAAGCGAGGACTGGAAGGCCACGCATCGGGATTATAGACAACCTGCTTGAGAAGGAACCATATGCAGAGATGAAGAGAAGGGCTGAAGATCGGTTAGGGTGGGGAGTTTGGACACCTACGATCTGCTATGTGGCAGAACACTGGAGAAGAATTCGATATTTTCATTCTCAATCGCGCACCTCATCGTGATCATGAGAAGCGGCATCTGGGTGCCGGAGATGAAGAAGGTCATGATGAAGAGCATGACCATAAAGGGGACGAGGGTGTCGCAGAGCTCGTTGCACACCCCGCTGCGAACTACCCCCCCGCCCCACGCGCCGCTGTCCCCCCATACTCCCCCGCCACCCTCCACCCAAATCCGAGACATGTTGGCGAGGCAGGCACAATCACTGAAGTTCTGCATAAGCATCAAAGCATGCGCATAAATAAATTTTATCCACAATTTAAAAGCTTTTGAAATACAGTATGGGTAGGATTTTATTTTAAGGACCGTGTGTAGTAACCAAGACTATTAAGGCCCGGTTTTGTGTCAGAGGGGCGCCACAGAACCGCTCCCCCTTCTTTAGTCGCCTTTCACGACTCGCCCGGGGAACTCTGGGCTGCAGGTCAATTCTTTGTTCCCTGACCAGCAAGGGTAAGAATACATTAGAGGTTGATGATACATTTGGGGCTTTTGAAATACAGCATATTTCAACAGTAATCTAATATATATTTTTGCTGTTCTAATTAATGGTGCGCTAACACCTGTTAGTTTGTTTAGAATGCATTTTCACATTTCTCAAAGCAGTAACGCAAGTAACGATTACAACTAATGAGTTATCTCACAATAGAACAAAATGATCCGCTCAGCAGCAGGTGCTAGCCAAATCATACCCCTTAAGGATAGCTTATAATTCTCGAGATGAAATTCAGAAATCTTAGTTTTCATATATAAATTTCTTTTCAGCTTTTTCTTTTCTTCTTCTTCTGTCTTTTCAGATAGAATGAGATACATAGCGCAGATTGTAATTTGAACCAGGAAAAGCACACCTGCAAACTCGACAAGAGGTAGCGTAGATCCTACTCTGACCCAGGATGAGGGTCATACCCGTATATAAAATATGAGATAGTTCAGATCCTGTACTTTGAATGAGGATGAGGCTCCTACCTGCATATAGGTCAAGCTACAAAGCGCAATTCCTACTCTGAACCAGGATGAGGCGCCCACCTGTAGATAGGACGGGAGGTAGCGCCCGTTGACCTGGGTGCAGCCGGCATGGCAAGGCGAGAAGTAGCCGACACGGCCCGGCCCGGCACAGACCGGTTCCATAAGGTTATCGTTGCAGCTGCAGTCCTGGTTACAGAACGATGTCAGGTTGACGTGAAAAGGGTCGTCTGCTCCGCCCCCACCGCTTGTCACTGATCTACAACACAGTGTGCATAGCAATAACTTAATGCATAATAAATCGTTAATTTTCACGTTTTTAAAGCTTAGTGCATAGCACGATGACTATAATATACAGTCCAGTTCTATGCAAGAGAGCCGGCACAAACCGTTCCCCCTTCTTTAGTCGCCTTTTACGACTCGCCCAGGGAAATCTGAGCTGCAAATCAATTCTTTGTTCCCCGGCCTGCAGGGAATGTATATGTATAGTAGAAGTAATAAGTCACATATCAGGGCCTGATCGAGACGAAATCGCAAGCGGAGATGAAAAAAAGAGCCAAGGATTGGCTAGGGTGAAATGAGCTTGGAGCAGGTCCTTGGACACCAAAGACCTGTCATTTGGCAGAATGTTGAAGAAGAAGAATAGTAATGCAAGGGGCTGTGATGTAGTGATTAAGGAGTCAGACGCGAGTCCCAGAGATCTGGGTCCCCTCGCCGGAACTATGAAATCATGGCATTACTGGCCCTTCAGCGTAAGGCTGTTAACCCAACAAGTGTCGCTAGCTGTTAACTCCGTGCCGAATAATTATTTATTTGACGGGCGTCAGGAAGGGCATCCGGCTGTGAAAACCCAGCTTCAGCACTCCTCACCAGAGTGCAAAACGTCGAATAAATGTAAAAACTTCAGCATTAACAGAATGGACGGAAAAAGTTGTTTTTCTATTGATTATTAATTATTAATTAAATAATTAATTAATTAATTATTAATTAAATAATTAATAATTAAGTATTCTTTCCAATCTATTTTATGTGTCAAACAACAATGGCAATGACAACGCACTCGTTGTGATAGGCCTCGGTGACGCCCGCGATGCGCACGTTGTCACAGCCGAGACAGAAGAAGACTCCGAAGCTGGCCAGTGCTATCAGGTTCATGACTAGGGTGAGCTGAATGGCCCCTAATCACAGAATTTCAAGCCTAGAATGTGCATGCATTAGCTGCACAATATCACGCAAAGAAGCATTTTTTACTAAAAACGGAAGTTGATTTGTATTATGGGTAATAGTTGTTAATTATTGTGATTGGATGTCAAAGGGTCATGACCCTGTCAGTCAATTGTTGACGGTTGGTAATTGGTTTGACCCGCGGGCCAAGCCCCTTCCCCTTCATCTCCATACGTCCTTCATTCTACAGACTGTAGTGATGGGCCTTGCCCCTAGCATACAACCAACTGTTCGTTAGAGACCACAGAACATTAAATATATATCTGGATGTAGTGGAGCGACCTATTGGGCATTTGTGACAGAAGCATGAAATATGGCAAAAAGATAGACTGATATATTGTAGCAGATTTGGATATTGACACAATTGTGAATCTGACCCCTGGCGACCATGGCCAACATTTTTTTAATTCACATACGCTTAAATCAAAAATGGCGTTTAGCTCTGTTCCTGTAAAAGATATGAAGCAAATGAGTCTTACTAGAGTTGTAGACAAAGATCAGTGCTTTCTAAAGAGATAAAGAACATGATTCAAGTGAAAGCAGTTTCCTAGATACAGCACTTAATGCCCGTCGACAAGTCGCAAAGCATATTTATTCAAAATGCAAGTCAAAATGACTCACAACTCGCACCCTATGAATCTGAGTAGATATAAATTAGTCGGAGCCCCCAAATCAAGCGCATTAGGAGCTATGAAAGTCATAGATTGACATGCACAGGGTAAAGTTTAGTCCGCATACTACGCCAAAAATTAGATTTTGTAGACGAGAATTGTCTTTCATGGCGTAGGCCTACACAAGTTTTGAAAGCTGGTGAACAGCACTAAGCCTGTTTGATAAGGAGATCACATTTATTTTTTCAGGGTAAAACTGAACCGCTGAACATCCATACCCTTGCGCGAGAGATGAAATTGACGTAAGCAATATCCACCAAACAGGATGCCAATGACTGCACCTGGTATAGCGATACCACCTGAAGACATCAAATGTTATCAATAAACACCAATGGTGATCACAGAATCAGGCTCAAAACCTAGTAAGATGCTCAAATCCTCATCACAACCTGATCCAAGCATCTTACAAGACGGCATCATAAATTACATTCAGAAGAAAAAATAGCTATGAATTAAACAGTTTCAAAAGTCATTCAAACGGATCCATAAGGCAAAAAATGTTGGCAGCCATACTACTTCAGTGCCATAACGTTTCGACAGCGAGGTGATATTGATATTGGCTCAATAGGAGGCGAGGGGTTTAAGGATCATGTAATAAGAAAGGTCAAATACTGTTCATGCCCTTTTGTTCAAGGTCCTAGAGCTGCTAACCTGCTATGTTACCGATCCATCTTCGTCTTGGTCCACCTTGGCTTCTGGCCCCACATATACTTTAGTTGCCAATTATCAAAAATTAAATTTTTTAAAAGGCTAATCATCAATAGCGTTGTTCTAATTAGTAAATTATAAACATAAAACTACGGACCGGGGATAAACTGTCGGCAAGACGCACCGGTGAGCAGATTGGCCATGGACTTGGTGGATCCAAACTGGGTCTCGAGGTACTTGGGGAGGAAGACGACGAAGCCGCTGACGATGGACACCTCGCAGCAGATACCGAGACACGTCACGATGTAGATCGGGTTTGTGAGGATCGAGACGGCCGTCGATGGAAAGTCTACCACGCCACGGAACATTGATCAATAGAAATTGCATATAAAAACTGCATTTAAGTCAATTCTTTTAAGCAATACATGTTAGTCCCAAAAAAAACTGTAAAAGGTGCCTTCTCACTTCACCACATGTACTGCTTTCATAAATTTGATCGAATTTGCATAAACTTTGAACAGTTTGTGGTGCAAGTATTACCAGGCAAATAATGCCCGCAGTGGCTTACAATAAAAGTAACGTATAACGGTAAGCTGGACTTCATTTCGCAGACGGTTTGACTATCGACCTCGCCCACCAAACTCACAAGTAAAGGGGGCTGACGGAAACCTTTGAGAACGTAAGTGCTTGTCACTCTTTACAGTCCTATGTATCCTTACTTTTAAGGAACTGAGGTTAAAAAATTCTGAAAGGGTTATAAATTTTATGGGAAAAACCTACCTTGTAAACAAAAAATATTCGAAAAAATTAGGATAAGGTTTCAACCCCCAAACCCCCCCACAATCTACAGCCCAGCGTACACCCTCCACCCTCTATGTGCATCCAGACATGCATTAAGACACTGTATAGGCCTCCCTCTATAAATCCTTGATTAAGCTTTCAGTGCGCCAATTGGGTGGCATCCCTATAAAACTAATAAATATCCGTCGCGCGACACACCCCTGATGCTCCTCCCGATGGACGCGGCGTCCCCTTCGGCGCCCTCTTCGTACTCTCTCTTCTTGTACGCGCTGATGAGCGCGTCGAGCCGCGCAGGCTCTTCCCTGACGACCCTGCGCAGCGCGCGCAGCAGCAGCTTGGGGAACCCGTAGAAGGGCACCGACACGAGCACCAGCAAGGCACCGATGAAGACGAAGCCGCCCCACCACGCGCCCACCCAGCGCGGGTGTGAGGCGGTGAGGTTGAGCGCGACAGAGTCGAACGCAAACAGGTCGACGTAGTACTGGAGCATGAGCGCGCCGAGCGCGAACCCGAGCACCGGGCCGAACACACCAAACGCGTAGATGAACGCTGGAGGGATGGGGACGACAAAAAGTGTAGACAAAAATGAACAAGCATCTACAACGCTGAAAGAATGAACAAGCATTGGACCAGGCTGAACACGACAAACGGGAAGAAAAACGATGCAGGGATGGGGACAAAAAAAACGCTGCAGGGATGGGGACAACACAAATTAAACAAACATTGTTCAATGCTGGAGGGACCAGGACAAGAAAGAATGCTAGACAGTTTAACAAAATTAGAATAGTGATGGAGACAAGAAACTTTCAAGCTTCTGTTCAACACTGGAATGATTCGGACAACAACTTTTGAATGAACAAGCATTGGACAATGTTGGAAAAAATATATAGTAATAATAATACAATGGGTTTAAAGTCTCTTTCGGCGTCTAGGCACGTCATCAGCGACCTCAGAGTTATGAGAACAACAAAGAACAAACAAGCATTTAGCAACGCTAGAGTGATGTTGATAGCAAAGAATGAACAAGCAGAGCCCCGGCCCTCTCATTACCATAATCTTAAGCTGGCTTCGCTCCACTGTCACTTACACCAACAATCTGATACATAGAATAATAGTCATCCTGTGAGAAGTAGGTCAAAGGTCGAGTAAACACAGGGAAGTATACAATATATAGAAGGCTGAATAAATTGAACACCGTTTTTAGAAATAGCAGTTAATTGATTAACGATGAAACCCTCACCGATATATGAAGGAGCCTTCAGTTTTGAGACGTGGTTATCGATGTACGTCGTTCCCAGCGTGTAAATCGGTGACCCCCCGATTCCAATCAGCATCTGTGCCACCACCAGCGTGAGCACGTATCCAATCTGGCCCGACTCCTTCGCCAGACATTCCACCTCCGCTCCCCCCGGGGCGGCAGCCCCCCCCACCCCCTCGTCGTCCTCGAGCCAGGGGTAGGTGCCCCCCCAGGAGGAGGAACCACCCGCGGACCCCCTTCGGCAGGTGTTTTCGGTGTGTCGCGATGAGTTTAGGCCCCCCGTGACGGTGTATGCTGGCGCCATCATGTGAGGGACGGTGAAGACCAGTGTGCCCACACCTGTGTTGCAATTACAAATAATGTTGAGCCATATTATGCGCTCAATGCCGGATTTTCGATAATACTTTGAACACGAGTGTTCGCGGAAGAAGGTTCGAAAACACGTGTGTTGTGAACACATCGACAAAAAATAAACAAAAATTGTACATTATATCATTCCAGTCTTCCTTTCATGATACATCGTATAACCAAGATATAATCGTTCTACGGGAAGACACTTGTGGGAACAGCGATGTTCGAAGCACACCAACAAAAAACACTAAAAAATTGTACATTACATCTTCATCCTCGAATTATAGAAAGATGGCTCAGAATCCTACATTTTATACACGTAATACAACTCCACCTTTAGGTAATTTTTACACTTATGAAAGCATGAACGTATCGTGACACATATCATCCGAACTGGGGATCAATACACAAATACCACTCTTCCACACTGCACTGTATACACTATAACTTTTATAAATGGTATTCAATTTGCAAATAATATTGATCAACAGCTTACAGTTGACACATGTATACACATACACCATAATGCTCAATCTTCCCTCTTAATGCGCCCAGACTTGTCGCACTACCAGTATACATAGGCTATAGCGTGCAAAGAGCGTAATGGATCGCTAATTGTTTTGCGGTACTGGTTTTTGCGTAAAGACCGTAATTAACGTAGGCAATGCCCGAGGCCTAGAAGGTACACGGCATTGGCAGCATTGTAAAGTAGCCTGCACATGAGAATTACACCAATTCAAGATACAATGCAGACGACTCTTGAAACTAAGGACTCGCCAATGTACACTGTACAGTACTCCCATGTAAAAGTTAGCGTTCCGTTATTTTAAAGAAATTATTGCTATATAAAGAACACAGGCCAATAGATTAACTGCGTATAAACACCAATTTCAAAACTATTTTCAGCTGATAAAAACATAAAATAATAATCATCTATTTATAACGCCATGTAAACCACCACAAAACTGCCGTATCAGGACGGTTACCTAAAGCATGGTAGTTATCATTATCCACATGTAGCAGCATGTAGCAGCATGTAGCAGCACTGCGCTTCTCACAATCTTAATCACCATATAATAAATACAGAAATTACCCATGTAATCTCTGCTCCCTGTCAGAGTTTTCTACACCATATAGATTCCCTCCTCTCACATCTTTCCCAGCATAGATTCCCTTCATCCTCTGACGAACACATGGACAATCGGCCCGGCTATCGTAGACTCTTTCTCCCACCCCTTCGTCCTTCATTACCACCAATTGATGGTTGCCCATGGCGAAAGGACCGAGGTCCCCAATGACATCATTAATTCAATCTTTTATGCCTGGACTCTCATGTCAACATTGACTACTGATCAATGATTACACATCTCAAAGCACTTTATATAGGGCTGCAGTTAAATTATTACAAATTTACAATGCTTCGACCAGCTGCTTCGCTCCATACCGGTTATCAGTGCGCCGAACCCGATCCAGTTGGGTATGTGTCGCGTCGACCCAAAGTAGCTGACGACGACGACGGACATGACCCCTCCTATCTCCACCGAGGCAGCGATCAGGCCCGAGTACGAACTCCCGATCTCAAACCTTTTCTCGATGGTCGTGATAACGGAGTTGACGTACCCCGCGGTCAGCGCCCCATTGAGGGTGGCGAGCACGCAGCACATCGCGGTAAATGCCCCTATGGTCGCGCACGGCTGGAGGCATGGCAGACGACACTGCCCCACGCGGCACTCCCCACGCGACGCCACGCTCGACGCGTCCTCCCCGTCTGAGTTTTCCCCGGCGCCGCTGCGGCGACCACCTCCAAGGCCGGCCTTGAGGAACAGTGCATCGATTTCCTCGTCGCCGATTGGCTGGAAGGAGGGCGAATCGCAACGCATCCCGGGCCAGTAGTCCTGGCTGGGACCTGCACCAGGGTCGTTGGGTTCTGCCCCTCGACCGCGGTTTAAGGTCTCCTTTGTCGACCCGGAACGAGTCGATCCCGTCTTTGACTGGATGGGCTTGCCCTTTGATGGCCGTCGGGAATCCGACTTGATCGACGATCGGATAGGATCCGCCTTTCGCGGCGCAATAGGTTCTGCCGTAGACGGGCTTGGCTTCAAATGCGTAGGGCTAAATTTCGCTCCCGATTGCTCTGGATCTTGCTTCTTCAGTCCAACACACTCTTGCATTCGATAGCACGCTGCAGCTTCTAGATCAGTGCCCTCCCCTGGACAAAAAAATTCTACTTTTGGCAAGCCAGGTTCCATTAGATCTAACCTCAGTTCCGATTGACTGAGCTTCTCCTCAGACTGCCCCGCCTCCAGAGAGCTAAGACCCGCCCCCAAAGAGCTAAGTCCCGCCCCTGAGGTATCCTTCCCTTCGCTCTCGTCCTCCCCGCGGTAGAGCAGCGGATGACGACTGCCGACTGATGAGAAATCGCTGACAGACGCCGATCGGCTATCAGAGGGTGTGGTCAAACCGAGGAGCCCGGAGGGATTTGACGGAGTCAATCCGGGGGTGTAGGGGGCGTCTGGGTCGTGAGTCCAGCTGGTGTCCGGCACGGCAGCCATCTTGGTTAGTGATTACACGCCTGCACACAAAAATATGTTTAAAAATAAGTTTCAAGATTTACTTTAGCAAGAGAACAAAAAAGATTTGATTAAACAGAATATGACACAGCATTAGGTGGCACAGTAATATATAATTCTGGCGAATGCAAAGACAATTAATTGCAGTAGCACTAATATATTAAATTAGTGCTACAGATCTGACCCTTCACAAACAATCATACGCTCTAGTCCAATATATTTACCCACCTCTATTTATAACAATATCAGTAGTCTATCCAAATCCCAAGCCTACGAATTTAAAACCAGCCATCTAGGCTACTTCACTGAGCACATAGCACGGGTCTAACCTGAGAACCTGTTAACTAATCTTACAGCCCAACTAAGCCGGGCGCGTGTTACACTTCAGGTCAGTATAATCAGTGGATGTGACAGATCACTGATTACAGAATGAACTGGATGCATCCTGTGCTGTGGATGTTTGGATCATTTCAAGCATTACAGGCTCAAATAGTATCATGAGCAGTTGAGCAACATCTAGTTCTCTTTGATATTAACCAAGCTACTAACATGAGGTTCATGTAAAAATATTCTTTGCAGATTTTAAGACATAAGTAAATATTTAGCTATTTCATGGTACCGTACTTCAGTACCTTCATCCTAACTGACCGATCATGATTTATAATCTATGACTATGCGCAAAATTAACGTACTTACAAGACTTAAAGTACATTGAATTTGATCCATGCTACGGCTTTTAAAAATTAGCCTGTCCACAGATTTAAGAAATTAACATCTACATCTAAGAAACTAACAACTGCATAAATTTTCAAGGGTATACCGTGATCGCTTAATGCTATTTAGAAAATTGCTGTTTGCAACACCCACTAGGAGAGCAATCCAGTACCAATGCTATGCACACATGCTTTTCCAGTTAATAGGGTAAGAGGGGGAGGGGGAGGGAGAGAAGCCCGGTGATTATATCCTCTACATAGTCTCCTAACAGCTCCAATCCTCCAGTTATTGAAGAGTTTCTATGTTCACCGAAATCAGGAAATCATCGTATGCTTTCAGCAATTTTTTTGGCACACTACCGAATTGTTGAAGAAGCAAGCTGACAGTGCAGATAAGTAGCTAACCCCAAGCGAGGCTACGCTCGCATCAGTATTATGCAACGATAGATTATGTCAGATTGACCTCGTAAAAAAAAAATATTGTATAAAGTTGTTAACTTAGCAAAGGAGTTAACCACTTGTTCACCTCCGCATACTCTGCATATGTAGCGATAGCCAAATTTTATTCTGCCTCTGCATCGAATCATGGTTGACACCGCCATGATAAGATAATGGGCGAGTGAGAGAGAATAGTACATTCTCATAGTACATACCTAAGACCTTGTTCAGAGTACAGCATTAAAAAATGTGAAAAAAATTAATACATACATAGGACTTAGTTCAGAGTACAGTACTAAAATATGTGAAAATAAGTATCCGCTTAGCAACGAAAACAGAGTTTACAAACGATAAATCAGTACTTGCACAGCAATAACTGTCTAGTTTTGTGCCCAGCCTTATTCATTAATACAACGATTCATTAAAAATCTTGGGTGAAACCCAGCCAGACAAAGTGGGGTTGTGTTCACTTTAAAAAAATAAACTTAAAAAAATAGCAGGTTGAGACTTTTGTCATTTTGTTAACACTATCTGTTGAATTCTACATCTCCAGAGTCCATACGTTGGGACGCCACCATAGAAATTGCAGACGCTTATAATGTCATTTACTAACTGACAATCGAACTGGCAATATAATACTATTCTGTAATTATACACCTCCCAGTCTCCCACCCCCTCCTCTCCTATTAAAAACTGAACGCATCTGGACGATTTGTCTCATTTTCAACAGTGGGGTTGTTACAACGCCAAACAACCCCGTGGCTTTGTCACTGTTCATTATTAGTTTATTAGTAGTCTATAATCTCTAACTCAAAGTGTCATGCTGGACGTTAAACTGAAGAGCGATAGCTTATGGTGGAGGGTGCAGAGCAGGGTTGACCACTTCACCTTGTGTGTTAATAACGCTGAATAAGCTCCTGCTTATAGCCTGCCGTCGTGCAGTCGTACTACAACTCTAGTCTGTTACACTTGAAAATGTCAATTTGATGAAAACTCTAGAAAATTGAGCGATCTTTGACCAGATATAAGCCCGAAATTTTTTTGCAATGCACTTATTTATATACTATAATGTCTAAGAGAGGAGGTACTAATGTATGTGTATTTAGAACGGTATTACATTAATATACATATTGTATGAGATAAATCGTATTCGTAGACACATATAAATGCGTAGCAAACAAATACATACATAAAGAGAACGAAACTTAATCAAAACTAAAAGGAACAAACTTCATTACTTCCAAAAAATTATTATAGTACTGTAAATAAAATAAGGTATAAAAAAATAATACAAATTCTGATAGAGATACATGGATCACTTTCGTGATTCACAGAGTCATCATCTTATTCTTTGAGATATTACACTTCAATTCAATGTTTAAGTACAACCAATGACTTTTCATTCGTGTAATACGATACTCACTAAAATGTCTTCATAACTGATAATGGAATATAATTTATTAAGCAAACCAGGGAGACAAAGAAGGCAAGGCGCCAGAGAGGCACCTGCAAGTCCGCAGTAACAAATTAGCACGATATCGTCGCTGCACAGCAAGTATCCAGGCAGCTGGCCATGGTAAACAAGCAATAGGCCTAGAACTGAGAAGTTTGCATCAAAGCTAGGGTAAACCTAATCCAAGAATTGAAGGCATAAATAACCACATGTGTACGACATGTAGCTTATGCCAAGGAGAACTAACATTTAGCTCTGCCTGAAATGCTAGTAAATATCACTCCACAGGGCCTATATTTATCGTCCTCAAAATTCAAGACTACAACATACACATATAGAATAGTTGTTGTTGTTGTAGCCCCTTGCGGGCAAAAGGTGATGCCCTATTTCACCAGCTGATGGTCGCTGGTGGGGGTTCCACAGTAGACTGGTAGGCATCGTAGGAACACTTGTGGCTGACGAATTTAAACCACCCTTGCCAAAGGGTGCACGAAGTGACTCTAAAATCTTTGCCGCGACCGGGATTCGAATCGGCAACTGCCGCACTCGTAATCCGAGACCGCGACTTAGACTACTCGGCCACAACGCTTCGTCCTGCCATATGGTGGCAGCAGGGGCAGGGCTGCCGGGTACAGTTTAATGTCATGTCCGGGACGAACATAGAATAGTACCCGGCACACTACATATTGTACCTTAAACAACTACAACCCTTAACTAGGTGTGCCATACATTCTGTTAATCCATGCGTATTTTTTCCAGTTTCATATCGTGCTGTGTTGGTACATTAAATTAGAAAGAGTACTTCAACTTTTGTTTAGAATTTCCACAAATTCTCAAGAACAATTTCAATTTAGGCAGGAAGCTACACAGCAAGTGTTGTTCAGAATCTCGGCTACAATATGAATTACAAGACAGGCTAATATTTGCACAATCGCTTTCAAATTTGTATTTAATACACTGGTCAGACCTAAGACAACTTGGCCATGGACTTACAAGTTAAATACATACATACGTACATGATATATATAATCATTACAATTTACCTCATGCTTATTTCATATATATATGAAATAATATATGAATTATACAATATTGTATAAGTAATGAATAAAAGTGTATGTATATTATAATATGTATATGTATAATATATATTATAATATGTATAAACGCATGTCAAAGTAAGTAAATTACACATTCCGACATACATGTAGAATTGTATACGGTGTTCAAGCTACCACATGTATATTTAGCAAATAAAATTTTTAAACTCCTAGAAATCACTTCACTGCTGCAATACATGTTCCTATAAGAACTGCCTAGATCAAGACAAAGATCATAAGTACTGCCTAGATCGAGACACAGATCAGAGACTGAAAAGCATTGCCCTCACTGTCCATGTTCAAAGAAGGATCAGAGAAGGGCTTGGCAGTAAACACAGAACAGGACCGAAAACATGGACAGCTGGTGACCGCAGCAAACACGCACAATTATTGATCAACGCTGGTGAGTTAGAAAAAATTATTAAAATAATTTAAGCAATACTAATATTAGCAATCATTTCAAAAAGTTAACAATTTTTTTTTTTTATTATTAAAATTAATAAAAGCAATAATTAAAAATAAAAGTAAGCTACGCTGTTACTGTATAATATAAGTACATAGCAAAGTTTTTTTTTAAACTCCCCCAAAAATTAATCAGACACATTTCTGATCATTAAATCTGTTGCATGCTTGCTTGCCATCAAATGTAGCATAGGCACCGGTGTCACAAATATAGTATTCTACTGTTCTGAATCTGGGAAGGCAAAGATCTTGTGCTCAAACTACCAACAGTAATTTCAGCCCAGGCTTTGCCTACCACTAAAAATGCACCTTTGCATTGGCAACTACACAGTAGGCGACTCATGCTCAGATTACCTGCTATAAGAGCCCATGAACTGCAGCATCAAAAATCTTACTAATGTTTTGTTAGTCTTGTAACTCAAACTGTGGCAGCAAAAAATCAGGGTGGCGTTTGAAGCGCTCTTTAGCCTCGTCATCCTTTTCCATTTTATGCATGCGATCACTTAATATGTTGAT
>JAQIWG010000706.1:0-30261 GCA_034695025.1 Chamaedrilus cognettii
TTATATAGGCAGTGATTCAACAACGCAACTGCACTGTCTCACACACACTATACCCATATACTTATCCTCTTATAGAGTTTGTTATAAACACTAGAAACCAGTCCAAAGGTCTGGATGCATAGAAGGTGCACTTTGATCGTAGGCCGGATGCATTGTTGGGCTTGGTAGTACTGAATCATAAACTGTTGAAATGGCATGCTAACGTTATAAATTGAACGACATTTCTAGGAGTTACATTGTGAAGTGTGAGATAGGCAGCATAGGCTAGCATTTTTAAATGAATATTGCACAATGATCATACAGATGTTACTTCTGTAAAGGTTTGATTTATTATACAAACCACTCAAGATTCAATGTACAATAGTGTGCTAATTGTTTATTGAGGTCTCTCTAAGGGCTGGTTTTTCCAACACGGATTTATTGGTGGTTCACGATTTAGCCTATGCAAAATGCTGGGTTAAATCCTGATCCACCATTAAATCCGTGTTGGAAAAACCAGCTCTCAAAGAACTACGTGTAATCGAAGGCGGCCTACCTGGATCCATACAACCACTCATCAAAGTCAGCGTACAGTTCCGACCAGCACATGGCTCGCATCGCATGAATGCCTCTACCTTACAAACTGTAATCCTTGACTTACAAGGTGCTAATTCTTGATGGACAGTTACAAATTCTTATCTATTTCTAGCCTCCTTAACTGCACTATAACAGGCTTGTAACAGTAATCTACATTAATTGTAGTCTGAAAAAGGCAGATAAAGTCATAAAATTTATCGGTTAACGCTACCAATGAGGGAATAATTATTATTAGACTTAACTTCTAGGCTAAAGCAAAGGACTTGATGGCAAGTTGGCGCATATATGTACTATGAAGGATAAAACTCGACAGGGCAGAATCGGAAACACCACAGAATTAATGCGAACATTGTAATCTATGGTGTACAATAACTAATTTCCTAGAATCTAGTGATATTTCATCTGGGTCTGCTGCACTGGCATCATTGGTCATCAGCTAGTCAACAATTTAAACTAGACCTGCCTATATACAAAATAACCTTGGTCCCTTCGCCAGTCTCTAGTTGATAAGCAACAATGTAAGGTATTCTTCAGGCAACATACATCATTTGAACGAAAATGAAGTAAAGTACACCAAGTTGAGGGTCACCAAAGATTTTTTCAGATTCCACTAGAACGTGATTCTCTGTCGCGTCCGCGCGCAGCCATCAATGTTGTGTTCTCACGACCCTGTTTAGCGCGCCCGCAGAGGACGATACACGGTAGCGCAAAACAAACGGCAACTGGATTTTTGGTGCACCGGACGTCTGGTCCATCATTTTGATTAGTCAGGGTAGTTAGAGTTATTTTAGAGTTTGTTATAGGGTTGACTAGAATTAAGATATGGGTTATTTTCGGGTTAATTAGCATGAACCAAAATTCTGGTGGACGAGAAGTCCGGGACTCGAAACAAACACAAACACAACAGTGATTATTTTAGGCGCGTAGACACTAATTTACCATGGAGTAAAATGCGGAGACCATGTTAGAACAAAATTTAAAATCATACAAATTAACATCACAAGTACCAGGCATAAAGAAATTGGAGTTGCTGATGTCAAAAAAGGTTTTAAAAAACAATACTTGAGAAGTTAAACGCAACATGCGTAACGATTTAAAATATATGACTTGAATGTCCACAAATTTTGAATTTAGACAATTAACAATTAAACTAATTAATTCTTTCGTTCAACTGCATGCATAAATTGCTTTTGTCGCGTCTATGTCAGCTGTCATTCTGGTTCATGCTATAATAAGTGTATAAACATGTTTATTTGTATATATGCATGCATTGCTCAGTTTGACGCAGTCACAGTGTAGGAGTAACTGTACGCTTGTTCAACGCTTATGGCTAGCGCCGACCAATGATTTTTCATCCGCCGAGCGAGGAGCCGTCATTGTAATATTTCCGAGGCGTTCACGCTACATTTAACTCAAATGGGCGCCAGCAATTTTGCAAGAATTGACACAGAGCGCGCAGAAAGGGACTACGGTTCGATGGAGGCCGCGGCAGGCAGCCCCAACGATTTTTTACACTCCAGAACAAATATTTGAGGCGCACAGTTTTCGCGTTGTGGAGAAGTTTATCACTAAGTGCGATGTTGGAAAATGCAAGGTGTGGGATATATGAAAGGTCCGACGCGTTTTTTCCCGCTGCGAATCGAATTTAGTTCACCGAAACATCGAATAGCGTCCAACGACCGATTTTGCCATTTAAAACTATAGCCATTTGTAAACTTTAGCAGCTTCGGACGGATCAATACTCGTGCAGTTCCAATGGTGAACTGTAAAAAATATCAAAGGAAAAAGAAAACATAAATTTCATAAATTGCGTAATAATGGCTGAGGAATGAAATTCATCAGTAGATCATTAATCTGTTGCACGTGTGTTTGCATTACAGTGATCACACAAAATGAACCAAGCCCGGTGATGCAGTTCTTCAACTGATTAGCATCGTACAGCCATTAACTTACAAACAAATTACATGAACGCAATTAACACCTCAAAACAATGACATGTTCAACTCCAAGTCACCTGAAGAAATTACATTGAAGACTGGTCACCACATGAACCTGCCTGCGATACGCAGAAATAAATCTACCTCATATGAACTGAGGGAACAAAAACGGAATAGGTCTGCAGCCCAGAGCTCCCCGGGAGAGTAGTAAAAGGCAGTTAACGAAAGGGAAGCGGTTCTTTGCTTGGCCCCGAGCACTGATCCAAACTTAATAGACTTGTAACTACGCATGATCCTTAAATTAACAAAAACCAACCAACATTCAAGACAGAGTGAAATTAAATAATAGATATTGTAATGTTATACCAACTGTGTACAAACAAATTCCAACCGTCAGGACCTTAGTGTAAACTAATGGTCGAGACCAATTAAGAACGCTAAAATCATTCACAAGCGTATGAACAAATCTGAAGGGGCTGCAATCGGGGTTAGAATACTCCAGATAGCCGACCTACAGTCTAGCTTCATTTCAAATACTATAATATGATATTCGATTTGTACTGTAATATTTCTGATTCACATCGCCATATACGATGTAATTCCATCAGCCTTTCATCATCTTCATCAAAAGAGCAGCAGTAGTATAATCGGGTGTCTGCAATGTCTGCATGGCACCAATCGCCTATGATGAACACAGCATGTCAAATCACAATCATTGCCGCGTGTACAGTGGCGCCACACAACGAATAAACCCTAACTAAAACCTCAATGGGCTATCTGGCAAATCAAAATTTACCACAATAATGGCGCTAAAGAAGAGGGAGCGGTTCTGTGGCGACTTTCTTACACAGCACCTCACTGGAATCTTCAATACTACACACGGTCCATAAAAATTAAAAATAACCCCCCTCAACAAATTCAAATTTAGAAAATAATTTTTACATGGATCAAAGTGTAAAGAAGACAGATATTTCAACTCACCTATCATCCTCGTTCCTGTCTGGGTGTGCCTTTTCCTCAAATGGTTGATTCTCAATCCTCTCATCGGCACCACCACTGACGTCCTGGGAGTATCCATTCGTACCGCTCAGATTGCGCCGATTGAGAACATCCACCTCCGTCATGTGTCCCACTCCATCCACGCTCTCGCTAGATTGAAAATCCTGACTACATTCTCGAGATGCGTGAAAGTGATTCGAAAGAAGAGAATTTTTCAGAACGTGCAACGACGACGAAGGATAGGAAGGAGAAACTCCAAAGGGTTGGTAACTGCGAGGCAAAGATCTCAGCTGAAGGGGTTGCATCGGCTGAATATCACACACAGGAACTTCAACTTCTTCTTTTTCTGTCAAAGCAGCGTCAAGTTTCGACACAATGGTAGGTTCTGAAATGTCAAAATTTCGGGTGCTCTCAGAAAACAAGCTGCTGTTGAAACTATCTACAAAATTCTGAATTGGCGAGGAAGCGCTTTCGGTATGAATATTTTCTACGTACGGTTCGCAAGCTGGGACAAGAGGCAAGTGAGCACGCGGCAAGCTGGTGCCACTTAAATAGGGCTCTGGAGGAGATACAAGTGACATTTGAGATTCATTCCCCATCGAACTGAAATCTAAAGGAATCCTTTCACAATTACTCTGACCGACAGGTCCATCTAATTTATCATCGAACAAGCTTTCAATAGTATCATTTACTAATACTGAATCATTACTATTATCTACCGTGACCACATTTTGAATTCTGTCGCCATTGAGAACATTATCAACTCCCGAACGATCACTAATGAATCCGACTGATGTCGAAACTGGAACGTCTTGACTCACAGCAGCCGTCACCTCCAAGTCAAACACAGCACACTTGGCAGAATCCACATCAGAGCTCTCATCCGCCTGGTGCGTAACATCGGCGTCAGTCACTGCTGTTCGAGTCAGCGATGCTTTCTTAGCCGTTCTCAACTTACTGGCGACACCTCGCGGCGGCTTCAGACAATTTGATCTCGGAATTTCCTTCACCGCGGACGAATTCGAATCGCAATTTTCTGCGTTTGGAGAAAAGGGCATGGATTGACATGGATTCAGGAGCTTGCCACCGGACAATTGATGCAAGGAACTGAGCTGCGTCGGATCGATCCATTCAACAGATTCATCAATTTTCTTACCAGCCGGTGAATTAGTATTTTGATCAAATACAGAGGCAGAACTTTTTCTAAACGACGGTATGCCGCTTACTTTCTTATTCAAATCGATAAACTCGGGCCTTAGGAGAACAATTTTGGCAACATTTGCAGTATCTTTGGTGGCACTGTCTGCAGGCGAGATGTGTTTAGTTTCACTAGTTACCGCCCCGTCTGACTTTCCTCTAACTGCCGCCTTGTTATTCAATGAATTATTGCTATTTGAAGCGGAATCGTCAACGCGTGAATTAACATTTGACGGAACTGGAATTTTATGAAAACCGTTATTTGGATTAGTCTCTGAAGCCTTAACTGCATCACTGAGAGTCTTTAAGGCCAGCGCCGTCTTGTTGCCGGAGGCTCTGGACGGCAATTTCGACCGATTTAGAATTTGCTCATTGGACACGGAACATCCATCTAGAGAGCTGTCCTTAGACGACGAACGCAATGATGGTCGGGCAATTTTAGTCCCAACCGCTTTTACTCCACCATTTAACACAACTGTACTGTTATTGTTTCGAACATCCTGCGATTCAAAAGCATCACCAACGACTGCGCCTTTTTTCGAAGAAGCTGAAAGCGCTCTAACGGTTGCGATTTTATTTTTCGGCAGCGCGCCACACATCGCTTGATTCTGTGACGGAGTCTGCTTCAAATTACAAATGCCATTAACGGGTGAATTGACGGAAACGGAGCCGGCCTTCGAAACGGAAGGAATCTTGCTCGGCAAAGTTGACGATGCACTCGACCATCTATCGCTCTCCAAGATGACGTCATTAGGCTGCTTAGCAGGCGACATCGACGATCCAACTTCAGCCGTTTGTGGACGCGACAAGTATAAACTTTTATCGTTCCCGTGAAGCCTTCTTGAAGGCAAGGAACGTGTATGATAAGCACTCGGCTGCGATATACTAATATGCGGTGTCTCGTTGCTCCGGTTTGGGCCAGACGTCACTAAGGACCCCTCTGTTGTACCAGAAGAAGGAACACCATGCGGTGATGTTGAAGACTTTCTCACAAAACTCTCATCGGCAGCTGTCGGCTTTCGCGCGGCCGCCGAAGAAGGACGAACGATACGCGACCCCTTAGGAAGCCGACTTCGTGAAACTGCTGCCATCTGGGCGATTTTTTTCGACTTAAAGCTAATACAATTTTTCTCTGAATCAACTTCATCCGAGCCTACGGTTTCCGAGCAAACGAGTTTTCCCGAAGGAGTTTCAATAATGTCCAAGCTCGCCGGGTTGCATGGGCTGGATGCCTTTAGACGATTGTTGTTATTTCCGTCTTTTTTGTCGATAGGTTTAAACGTTATTAATTTTGAGTGCGACAGTTCATTTGAATTTCCGTTAACGATATCACAGGCCGTTATCTCACTTACAAGGAATTCAGTAAATGTTCTAGTAAGTTCTCTCGGTTGTTTTTGATCGAGCGTAGTTAATCCAGAGATGGCAAGCGCTGTGTCTGTGCCGGAAGGAGGTACATTTGGTCTGGGAGGTTTTCCTATTGCCGTTGAAGCCGGTGGTCGTGGTATAGCCAGGCGTGATCGAGGTCTTGAAACACCTGCAGTTCATTTACATTCAATAGATGGCAGCTCATTTACAGTCAAATAGATGGCAGTTCATTTAATTTATCAGATCGCAGCAGGGAAAAAATTAAGAAAAACTTTGTACAGAATTTCCATCATTATTTAAGACTTTGTAAAAGTGTCATGACTTACTGAAAACCAGTACGCAATAGTCTAGAATCTAGATGAATAAACATAGCTAACACAGGATAAAAACAGTATTTCAGGTAGAAGTATTATAAGTATAATAAAAACAGTAAATCGGTAATTATTTGAGATACAGAATGTCGTTGAATAAGTTGAATAGTTTAAAATAGTCTATATACAATTTCAAATTAATATATTTCTTTCCTCCAATATCCCTCGCATCACTGGTGGTAAAGGCATTGGACTCTGAGTCCGGAGGACCTGGGTTTAAGTCCCTGAGCCGGCAACTGTGAAACCACACGTTACAGGCCCTTCAGCAAGGCTGTTAAACACACAAGTGTCGCTAGCGGATATTCATCGTCCAGGGTAATTTATTATTCTGGTTGGCGACAAGAAGGGCATCCGGCCATAAAAACTCAGCTCCAATATAAACGTCTAACCCGTGTTAACACGGACACGGCGTTGCAGGCTTGCCTGCAGCGCATAAGAATGGACGTCAAAAGCGATGATTATTATTATTATTATTATTGCAGTGTGAGAACTTTTTTTTATCAAGATCACATCTTTATCTGAATGCGGACACGTATTTGCTAAGTCTTTACTTGTCTTTATCTTACATCCTGGATCATATTCACAAACTACCATTACGCAGTCAGCGTCTGTCGTTGTACGTATATTTATATAGAACTTCGTTCGCCACGAAGGAAGTAGAAAACATACAGCATATAACAATATTGCAGTGTACAGAATCCATGACAGTTCAGACTAAAAGTGCAATATTAAAGAGATTAGAAAAAAGCAAACTAATAATGCTAGGCTACCAGACAGTGCTAACCTCGGCAGATAAAACGCTAAACAATGTTCTTATCAAATGACTTGAACCAAATGGTAACAAATTTACAAATTTCTTTAGTTTCTGTATCTTCCAATGCTGTACAATCAGTGAGTGAAATTGGTTTAGGCTGAACAGAAAGCTTTCGATATCACAACAATTTCAATGGGCTTGTCTAGGCTTTTTTATGAGCCTATTTATAAATGAGCACCAAACCTATAGGCTCGTTACATAATATCTGGGTAAACACCAACTGTAGGTCTACTGCACACTGTGCACAGGATCTTCCTGGTCAAAATCAGGGTTATCAGACTTCTCTCATTTTAAGGGACGTCCCTTATTTGAGGCAACTTGTCTCCTATCTCTTATGACAGGCAAAAGGGACGCTAATTGTCCCCTATTGGAGACCAAGCCCAAATAATTGTACATATATATGACACAATGCAACACATTCCAATCTTTTGAACACCAAGTTCAATTTTAACGTTTCCAAGTTCAACGTAATGAGATCATGGCTTGTATTCGGTATAGATCTATAGTAACAGTAGAATCAATACATAGTAATCTCTATTTCATGCACCTATAGGCTCATCTATTTTTTTTTTTTTTTTTTAATATGAGCTGTTAATGTTGAATAATCGATGATGATCAATCGTGCATAAATCCCTGGGTGAAATGTAGGCTACTGTATTAATTACAACAGCCGCTTAAACGGCTATGTAGTGAAAAACTTGAACTTTGCCTTATTCTTTGTGTCCTTCATTTGAATGATGAAAATCTGGCAGCCTTAGTCACAAGTACAATTAAACCTTGCGCGCAGACTCAATAAATATTGATTGATTTAATTACGAGTTGAATTGCAATGGAAATGGTTCCGCTTCACGTTTTTAACGTCTCAACTATAAAATCGTTACTAATCTGACGCACCTGTTTAAGGCTAGCTGTAACTGTAGTACAGGAATCAATAAAATTGCACTTGCGGGACAAATGCACGCCTTTCTTTCATAATAAAGAAAGTAATAACATCGACTATCGGTCCAGCGTAATAGTGGCGACATGAATTTATACTCATCCTAGTCAGGCCGAGGTCAAGGAACTAAAGTACGAGTTCACAACAACCAAAAACTACCTATCCACCCTATTTTGTGATAATAACACTAGGGGCTGCATGGAAAGAAATTTCATGCCAAGACGCAGAATCCAATCGCAAAATTGTGTGTCAGTTCAAACTTTATATAGTATTATATTCATTGTTACCAGTTGATAACTGAGGATTTAACTTCTAAAAATAACCTGTATCCGTTATTATGAGCACGAATCTTGAATTATGCTACCAAGTCTGAAATGTTGTCCAGATGAACTTTCATTGTAGGCCTTCAGTACCAGAACTAAAATACATCCATGCTTTAAAATCTATGCATAGATACGCCTAAATGATTCATGTAATGTTTTACAATGTCTGTGACTTCAAAATATTTTCCATAGCGCCATAAATATCCCACAGATACACCAAATCATTGTTAAATTACATAGACATCGTTCTACTAATCCTTACTTGCAATTGGAATAAATATATCTCAACAAAATTAAAACAAAAATTATATAAAAAATAAAGTAATAGGTATGTATATAAGAAATACATTTAATGGTGTCCTTTAATTCCAACTGCATGACAATTTTTGGACGGACCAAAAATTAATTAGCGAGGCTCTATAAATGTTGTATATACATTATCTTATGTATACCACACAATCTATATTTTAAATATGGTTTAAAAATAACTAAATTGCATTTAAAGTCTCCGTAGCTAGGCATTTCGAATGGCTTTTGAGTCATAGATTTGCCAGAAACACTAAATTCACTAGATTATTATCGCCTTATTTATACTGAATAGTGCTCAAGACACTCTGTTACTGTAATAATTACAATGACAAACAATTTATATCCAATAACAAAATCTCAATTCATAGCAGTCACTAGTGTGACTGATGCATTATACAAACCTTCAAATATTACCTTCACACAAACAACAGCTTCATTTAAACACATCGACAGCTTGCAGTTTTAAACAACTTTTTGATCTATCCAAGGAATCAAGATGCTACAAAATCTCTAACGCTAGTCATTGTTTGGTATTGTTTCTCAGAATGGGTAACTTTGCATTGGATTTAGTGTCCGGTGGGAGTAAAAATAAACAAACCGAACAGATTGACTACTGCAGTCACTACCATGAAATGATTCAATTCAAGCAGGAGGCGGAATGTAGACAAATAAAAACAAATAGTTCGGGATGAAAACAAATTCGACACTTTGTGCAAATTAAAAAAACACTTTGATTTAAGAAACACAGCATGGATTGTAACACAAACAACAAATATTCTGGTATATAAATCTGTTTTTACATTAATTTTTTCCCATAAATATAAAACAATCATTTGATATCTATATGATATAGATTGCATTAATGTCTAGCTCCAAAAGTCGTTACCGGGAATTTTACGTTAATTAATCCTCGCTATCGTGCTCGAATGGCTTGACAGTGGCAATAAAAAAATATTAGCATACATAGATAGGCACATTTAGATAGGATTTAATATAAGAGATATATACACTTAGATATAATATAAATTAAATTTAGTTACTCGTTTTCATTTGAATTTTAATTAAATTTCATGTCTACTAAAAACATTCTCCATGCCTAAAAAGGGTTTTGCTTCACCACTGACCACGTGGCATTTAACTCCGACCACAGACTCCCATACTGTACACAATTCAGAGAAGTAACAAGAAAGGCAGAGATCTGAGCTCGTTTAATTGCTCTTGTAAACTTTCTATAGACACTGAGGCTAGACGCCTGAGTAGGAGATCGTGTGTGGCTAAATAGTTTCCAAAGTGCCTTCATTGGAAAACAGGTGGTGTCGGCTAAAAGCCAATAATAGCGCTTCGATCCATTGTCAAAGCATCTAATATGGCCGACCCACCAAAGTCAAATTAGAATTTCTCAAATATCTGCTAAATCGATGACCTCTTGACCTAATCGTGGATACGCTGACATAGGCATTTCATCTATATTGCTTGCAAATTTTAAATATTTATTTCTTTATCAGTTTGAAAAAAATTACTGTAAAACATGAAATTTTTGCTGCATGTTACTCGATGAAAAAACAGAAAAAAAAGTGCGCTTAATTTTTACGTTTTTCAGGTCAGTCCGTTGTAAATAGCGTCAGCAGCTTTAATTTGCTGCATGTAATTTTCGCTAGTTTTACCGATTCGCGAAATTCGCAAAAATTACATGCACGTGAAAATTTCATGTTTTACGGTAGGCTGGTTGGTCACTTAAAGGAATCTTAAAAGCATTTAAATCCCCTACAACAATTAGTCACAATCTTAGACACAACCAAATATTGTGTGTGCTTGACATAATTGCAGAGCGCAAATCAAAAATTAGAGATACATGAATTATATATTCTGTATGCACAAGGAATATTTAACAACGGTTCTACACTTAGAGCAAATCTGCTCCGCGTGACTATTTGAAGTTAATTAATTTTCTAAGCCGCCTAGAGCATTCAAATGTTATCTTCTAAAAAGTCAATCAGGGCTTCACAATCCACGAAGCTCTTGCACTTTAGATTTAATTATGCTGCTTGTATAAATATATATATTTCTTGTCAACGTAGGATTTTTAAAATGTTGGCTCTACATACCATATGAAATACATTAATACAATACGCACACGAGTAATCTAGTTTAATAGCCTAATGGCTCTAAGTTTGTATTCAAGTTAGTGTTTTATGCTGCTCGTTGTATCATTTATTTATTTATTTTGTGTTGCATATCTACCTTCGTGGTGAATAAAAGATTCATACAATATAAATGAATACATTAATACAATATAAATGAATACATTAATACAATATAAATGAATACATCAATACGTTGTTAATAAATACGGATACACCTACCGCTTAATTGTTCCATCTAATCTTGCCGCACAGAGAAGAAGTCCTGCAGAATTTCTTTGTTAATCCAATAGTTGAGGCGACTACCATGCATGCGTGGGCGTTAATCGGTGGCCTCAATGCCAAGTTCTAAACTTTTGTTATGCGCTTCAAACTGTTTCTGGCTGGCAAATAACTGGAAGGCCAAAGTTCCCAAATTTAGTTGAGATATCGGATGCTTTCAAGATGTTCAAGATATGGGAATATAGGCCTGTTAATCCTTAGACAGCACGCCGGAGTGTTCATGATAATGCGATCAGAGGGGCTGAATTTGGGAAAGAATTCGATGACGATAGTCTGCAAATAATTCCATACAAGAACTAAAATCAGGATCTATATCGCATTAGCGAAAAAAATTGACACACTTAAATATTATCGTACCGTAAATATACTTAACAGCCGTAGCCAGCAAATAAATATTTAGACAAAATTTAAACTACAACCATCAACACGAATGGTGACGTTCAAAATAAAATATAAAATAAGATATATATTACGCATTTATGCTTAAACTCTGCCATTTGATATAATCACTGTGGTTCTCAAAACACACGCATTGCAGGCTACGTTATACTGGCCTATGACATATGGTTTTATTACATGCTATTTTTATATACCTTCTACTGTTGCCTACCGTGTGAAATGGGAGTCATATCAATCAGTGAAGTTAACTTATAGAGCTAGGGTATGCGAGCGGTCTCGCTATGCTTCTACTAGCTGTTTGTGATCGAAGCACTACGGGTTATTTAGCCCTACTGCAACAGCTGTAGGCATACAATGAGAATAAAACACAAGCTTAAACCATTCCACAGGCTAACCCGTTCACTTCAACACAATCTGTGAAATCTATACACACAACCTACATTGCTGTGTCTTCCATTTAGCCTACTCATGTAATTCAGAGGAAATCCACAGATCTAGCGCGATCTCAGATAGAGGCTTCTTGGAAAGCTGCTACACACAAATTGGGCAAGCTGGATGTAACTTGACATTCAAAAAATATTTAAAGAGATCAGGGAACACACTTGTTTAAGCACTCTTTCTATTAAACAGTTTACTAAATGTTTAATCATAATAATAAGACAGTTCTAATAATACCAAGCGATATTAAATGCATGGAATAGTGATTTAGTTCCAATATGTATTATGTTAGCAATGTATATGTTAACAATGTATATGTTCACAATGTATATGTTAACAATGTATATGTTCACAATGGATATGTTAACAATGTATATGTTCACAATGTATATGTTAACAATGTATATGTTAACAATGTATATGTTCACAATGTATATGTTCACAATGTATATGTTCACAATGTATATGTTCACAATGTATATGTTCACAATGTATGTGTTCACAATGTATATGTTCACAATGTATATGTCAACAATGTATTGAATTGTATACAAAATACAGTGCAATACATTGTTAAACTGATATTAGGACAAGATCTATTTTTTAAATTATGGTGTTATGATTAAAGAAAGGAACACAGGGCTATTTCAAATAAACTATCAGCATTGAATGTAACCTTGATGGAACGTTGATCATGACATTGTAATTGAACAGATAGTGTTCCCTAGAAGAGCTCTTCCACAGCTCTGAAGACTTAATCCAAGAAAAAAGGAAAAAGCAATGTCTTCCATACGCTTTCAGGAAAGAATGAAGCGATCTGCATTTAAATCGCCAAGAACAATAATTATTCACCTAATTTTCGTGCTGACAGCGTATTCATAAATTCACGATCACACATTACAGTCCAAATTAAACCATACGCCTGAGCTATAACATCGGTCGAGATCTATCGGTCAGTTCGCGAGCACGGTCTTATAGTAAACTGTGTTGCGGTAGCCTAGCTTCACTATTAAGCTACGAAGTCCGAAACCCACAAGTCGCGCGGTCCACTGCGTTTGATTCAGGTCAAAGCCCGATACGCTATAATGGCGTAAAGAACAAGGCCAGAGAAGCGTCGGCTGGAATAGGCCTACTGCTAGACGGATGAATAAGGAAACGCTCAAGATATCTCTCTCTTCACCGGATACCTTGGTCGTTAACGCCTCAATGCAATTTTATCGCCGCCAATTAGGACTAATTTCTTAACACACACTCGCGTTTTGTAGCTGACCTATCTGATTTCTACAAAATGCCTTCACATTATATCCCAGCCGATCAGAGATCATTAAGGGCTGGTTGCTCCAACACAGATTTAATGGTGGTTCAAGATTTAATCTACCTTTTTGCATAGGCTAAATACTGAACCACCATTAATTCCGTGTTGGAGAAACCAGCCCCAAATATCTTACTAAATGCATATAGGCCTAATACCAGGCTATTACGCTCGTTCATTGTCCAGCAGGTTAGCAGAGCTGAGTGACTGATGAGTGACTCATTTTATGAGGACCCAAGAAGGAGTCGCAGCCGTGACGGTTTGTGTAAATAAAACACATGCCGAGGCAAGCCGCTGGAAACAAATTAAATGGTAGTTCGGATCAGGAAACGGGTCACTTCCAATTGCGAAATGAATTATCCAGGTACATGCACAGCTGCTTCTGCGGGTATTTATTGCAAATTCGAAGAAAAAGTTTGCTAAGCGGCTAAGTAGTACTTAGCGAGCCTAAGTACATAGGCGTAAGTCAAAAATTTCTGACAAGCTATGGGCTAGGAGCAGGGACGCCGGAACGTTTTTGTGAGTGTGGGGGGGGGGCAAAGATCCTCATTTTCCCTTCCAGTCCAAACTTACGAGCAGGGGGGGGGACTGTGCTGACAGAAATCTCTTCACAAAAGGCTAAAAAAACAAAAAACAGTTTTCTTCACCGGTTCTGCTGACGGGAAATAGGTTTTTCTGAAAAAGTCCCCTGAAAAAAACCTCATCAAAAATCTGAAACGGGCAAATAGCTGCTTTGCCCCTCCCACACTCACGAATGGAGGGTGTCATTGCACCCCCCTGCCCCCCCACCGTTTCGGCGTCCCTGGCTAGGAGTCAGATAGATGTCCAACGATAGCTCGTCAGCTTCGTAATGAAATAATTCCATCACGTTAATGGATCATCTGTGTAGATTGCGTCAAGCAATGGCGCAACAAAAACAAAATTTCATGATGAAGGCGCGGTGCAGTGCTGTAGCCTGCAGGCCTATGGTCGTTCTCAAAATCAGTACCATAGTTTTAATGAATTACTTAAAGATCAGTAATGGAATCGACTGACTTGTCCACTGATGGCCCCAATAACATAAGGGTCGCTGGTCATTAAAATTGTATGCATGTCCAATGCTCTCACTTCACACCCAAGCAAAATGCATGAACTCCCTGCAAGCCGGGGAACTAATAATTGGCTTGCAGCTCAGAGCTTGCCAGGCGAGTAGTAAACGGTTACTAAAGTGGGGTCTCGGCGTGGCCCTACGCACAGAATCGGACTGTCTTCATTACTACACAATAGTCCTTAAACTCTCAAAACCATCACCATATACACAAATCGATATCTATGTCCCCTCCCTTTTAAAAGTCAAGTTTCACACCCGCAGGCAGTGTTACTCTGGCAGACTGAGTTACCATACTTGTATAGCTTTCATTTCTTCCAGGTTGATACATGTATGGCATAGGACAAAGGCTGTAACAGTTGGACTGAGAGGAAATGGCTTCAAGGACATTATTATAGTATCTACTTCAGTGTGGGTTGTTCCCTGATTCGGTTAGCTTTCCTTCCAGCAGGTGGACAAGGCCAGTTCAAAGATAAAACGCCGGATTTATGCTCGTTCAAAGACGAGAGGAAAATAAAAAATTATAGCGAGTGCGGGCGTGTGGGTAAGCCCTGGCGCTTTTATGATCGCTTACAAAGACAAAGCATTGTCGACCTTCTAAGCTAAATTTTTTGCAAAGCCAAGAACCGCTAAGCGAACAGCGTTTTTGAAGCGCTTCAAACTTGCAACCGGATAATTACAGGAAATAACCCCAGAGTTGACGCGTTGTAATATACTTTCAAAATGAAGGCCAGCTGCTTCCCAGTAAACCATCGCCACCTAAAGTACTACTTGCATAACAAGCCTACAAACTCATAAACTATAACGTGGATTTTCGCCACTACTTAAAGCAGACAAACATTTATAGTACTGTAGTCTAATTTAATTTCAAACGCTTAACTAACATCCAGTAAATGAAGGCTACACGACTGCTGGCGATAGAAAAGTAGAATTAAATCAACAAACATGACGCTCGAATGCGGTCTACTAAGTTCAGTTTCAGACGAGACGTTAAATAGAGTTAAGCACTTTCAAGGGCCTGTAGATACAGTACTCAAAATTGTAGCCCTCAAGTTTGCGACTAGTGTAGGCAAACATAACGTGTATGTCATACAATGGTGGGATATCGGCTATTTGAAAAAGGAGACAACAGATCTCAAGAGTCAGTCATAGAAGACAATCTGAATGAATCAAATAAATTAATATATCAATAAGTCAATCAATCAAAGTCTGTCAAAGGCGACAAAATCTGAGACTATATTTGAAAAAGGAGACAAGACTACAAAATTACTTTTATTACTCTAAAAATACAACCAACTTTTAAGAATTTGCCTTGAATAATGAAAAAGGATTAATTTTTTTAAACCGACGATTTCTCAGTTAATCTTCAAAGTGTGATATCAAAAACTTTTTCATAATAAAGTGAAATTGGTAAAAATCCCTTTATCTTCAAATGGACCCTTAATGGGGTTTAGATCTCTTCACCTTCTCTGAATCTGCCATTACAGAACTACCCAACAGTAGGTGGCGGTTATCAAAATCTAACGAGCTACCACACCTAATCCTCCCACTCAATTTTGTTTCCAACAATTCCTACTAGTAGCCTACAGTTCAAACGTTAAAGCTAACGCGTCTGATCATAAATAACTCTAAGCCTTGGCGCCATCAAGTAGAGCAGACAATTCATAGTACATTAATCTCCTTTGTTGACAAATATAATAGATCTATATAACGTCTGCTTCAAATTGTATCAAATATTAGCATCCAGGCCTGTACGCCAACGAAAAATAAATACTGATACGAAATACAATATGGTCTCTGAAAATCAAGGCTGCAAGTAGGGAAATTGTTACTTTTAATGCACGATCAGTTAATCACACACCTATAATTATGAGCTTGAGTATCATGCGTACGTAGTGCTACACACAAAACGTTCTTTTGCAACAATATCTAATTATATGCAAATTACCTGTTAATAATTTCAGCAAATTTATCACTCAACGTGAGCCGATCATAATAATGAGGTGTCATTATCGATAATGGAGATCATACTGTACTAGTGTAGTTAATCCTGTAGCAATCACGCAATTGCCATAATACCAAACATTACAAGTTAATAACATTTACATTTTACTATCGTTAATTTGCAAAAATTAATCCATATCAGGATTTCACTAATATACCAATCTGTTTTATACAACGTCAAATTCAGAAAGGAAAAATTGGCGAAGTTTTGTCAAAACTTCAAACGCCTAGTCTTAATTTTTTTTGATATCACGTGAATTCATGTTTATATTTTAAGCCAAATATTAATCAATTATTATTCATTTCATTCATCAAAACAACGTAATATTAATTAATTTAATTAATTAATTATTATTTTGAGATGCATGCTTGATGATTCTGTGCCTATAGTTAATTAATTATAGAAAAACTTTTAAGAGAATTAAACTAATCTGTTAACGATTCACTGATTAAAGATACAACTAAATCGTTTCCATATTTCAGTGGATTGAAAGTCATAGCGGAGAATTTAATATGACAAAACACTGAAGAAGAGCTTAAAGACTTAACAACTTGCAATAGACAGCAAAACAGAACCGTCTGAATGAAATCAGACATGTTCACAGCACGCCTACATGATGAAACCGGCACTGAAGTAAACATTGTAGAGATCTGCTGCCAGCCTTTCAAATGCTTTGTACTAAATCAACTTCCTTGTAATAAAATACCAGAAAGGTCATTAAGAGCGGCGGATTTATATAGTAGCCGAGGGCTCGAAGCCTTCAATGGTCAGCTTCAGGTAAAGTCTGGAGGCTATCTCCCTCTATCGACGTTAATCAGACAACGCGTCTATCAATTAGCGCTGTCAAAACAGCGCCGGACAGCAACAAGATGTAGCTGGGTGGCTTGAGGGTGGAGTACATGGTGCACCCCTCTCATAAGTTCTGCCTTTTCGTTTTACAATCATCCTCATCCTCAGAGTTCGGTTTAGGCCTCATGAAACTGGCGTAACGGTACGCCTCCTTGTGATAAAACAGGCATTGGCGTACACCTAAACCTTTTAAAACAGGCGTAGCCTGCATCTTCCAAGAGAGCTCTCGACGGGGGGGTTGGAAAAGGCGGAGTGGGGGGGAGGGTGCTGACAGAAATTTTCTGTCCAATTCTTACCAGTCACTGTCTATTTTATAACCTACATGTACAGCTATGGCCTACTGTCACAGTATAGAGCCTTTCAGTCAATATGTATCCTAACTTGACCAAGAAATCGACAAAAAATTACTATCCTTAGCTGTCTTATACAGCAAACGCCTACGCCACCGCATCTCAAAAAACGTGTAGCCCTACGCCTCGCTCGGTCATTTTTAGACGTAGCTCTACGCCTACCCCTTTCTAATTTGATGTACGATTTCAAAAAGACACCTGTTTTAGGCGTACTACGCCTCCTAAACTTAACCCTGCTCATCCTAGTAGGTAGCTATAGCCTATCAACACCGGGTTTAGAGTTAGAAAATACTGTACAAAGCATGATAAAAATTGCGCAGTTAAGATGTACAAAGCAAAATTGGAACCTAGTAGTCACAACGTGTGGTTATGAAGTATCAATATTAAGGACGTCAAGTTGTGATAATATATCACCCACTTCAACCTAGTATTGGCTCTGTACTCTGTGCCTACCTAGTAAAACAACTGGTGGCACATTACAATGCACTGGATCAAAATGGAATATTCTTAAATTCTGGGTAAGTGGGTAAATGAGCAAAAAATCAATGGACTGTGAATGTGAATTCTTCTGCAAATATATCCCAAGCTCCAAATATACAATGGGTGATTATATACTAAATTTCCTAAGAAAATGCATTAAGAATCATATCCCTCAATGATTGATATCCCAAAATGTAGTGATCTAGTGCAGAAACAGTGGCATCACAAAAATGACACACAGAAAGCTAAATTACCCATCCTGCAGCAATCAAAATGATCTTTGGGAATATTTAAAACGCGCATCAAACAAACATTAGCATTATTCTGCATCAGAGAAAACCGTGTATATTCGTCCACGTCAAACCAATGAATTTCAAGAGATTAGGCTACTATGTATAATAGAAATTTGAGTAAAATCATACTTATATAACATAAATAAATCAAATAGCAACATTATAGCAGATAGTCTATTCCACAATTTGCTCTTTTCCAAGAGTCACGATTTTACTAAATTGCGATACGTTATAATATTCGAATATGCGACTACAATGTCTTGAGTTTGATTGAAATAAATGAATTGTAAAGTGTGAATCCACTTTTAAACACGGGCCAAATTTCAAATATTGTGCAAAACATTGCACTAAATAGCTTCCATGGTAGGGGAGGTTATTCTATATAGGGAGGAAATGACTTATTACACCCAGAGATGAAGTCTGTGGCTTTTAGATAAGGTAATTAATCTAACTGAACCCCACACAGTCACTCCCGATGGGCTCTGGTCATTGCCACAGCTAAGGTAGGATGCTAGAGAAATCAGTAGCCAATTAACATGCTGACCAACTCAACACAAAATGTCCATAAAATGTAACCATTTTCAAAACTTCTAAATATTATTGCAATTTGATGAATCGCATACAACAGGCGGTTATGCACTCCGACCGTTTAAACGGTACCAGCTGCATGCAAGTAATCAATTCCATGTCTAGGCATAAATCTATAAACTCAAGTCATGTATATATACTCCAGAACGCATCAAATTTCATTTTTATGCAACTCCACTCCATACATCAAGACAACGGTGGGACAATTTACTACACCATATTATAACCATTAAAACTGAATTGACTTTAGTCCGTTATATACATTGAGAGACACTGAAATAATCTGGTGAGCTTACTCTCAAACAAAATTACATATTTCAGAGACAGGTTGTAGATAATCCAAACTATCAAAAGGCTTCTACAATTTGAGATTAAAATTGTATCCAATGTAGCCGAATGTCATAGCAGTCAAAAATGTTTTATCTGCAACTATAATTAATTGTTATACAAGTCAGTCTAGATTAACACCATGTGACCACTGATGCCGCTGCTAGGGATACTAAATTTAGAGATATTTCAGTGATTCAGGGATCTCATTTCAAAGCAATTCCCAGATATCTGAAGATATTTTAAATAAAATTGAGCATTTTTTAATGGGTGCTGGGAATATTTTCATCAAAAAATGCAATCCGTGTTTTTTTCTGAGATAACCCAGAATCCAGGGATATTCTCTATTGACCCAATGATATCACTGCATGTGACCATCGTGAACTATCATACAGTCATGACTGACATCATGAACTACGACTGACAATGACAATTATCTGTTAACATTAATAGGGGACCAACAATTTACCGTTGTCATCGGCAGGCCTCATGTAACATGCTACTGTACTGTACAGTCTGTACGTGGTACAGCCTCTGGATCTATGGTCGCATCGCTTTGCGTGACAGGCGCAAATTAGGCGAACTAAATTCAGCAAGTTAGTTTTGTTGATTTTCAACCCTTGGGGCGAATCATGAGTGCACGATTGACCGCTACTATAATGTCCATTGTTTAGTCAGAAACCACTCAGTCATATTATACAAATGCAAATACCGTTCGCGAAATTACAGTAAAACGGATTGCGTACAAACAATGCTAGCCGTAGATAATAGATGCTAATTATATATTAGGCTAAATGTCTAATAAGCGCTATAGAAAGCTTACGTATTCAAAGAAATATTCTTTGACAAATAGATAGATCTACAAATAATTAAAAGCCATTTCAAAATAAATTCTTAGCGGTAAGCGCATAGAAATTACATTTATTGTCACATTCAAACAACACTGACAATGTTCATTTCTTACCTCGGAGCAGCTCTAGCTGAGATTTATAAATCAAATAGATAAGTTGAAACGTTTCCTCAAATCTTCAACCACCTCAGCTGTTCTAAGGATCTGCAATAAACTAACAGCTTAGTTAAATAGGCAAAGCTTCATCATGTGTAGGCCTGGGCCTACCGATATGCTATCGTTCGTGGCAATGCACGGGCTAACTCTCATATTATGTTACAAATTTGATCTTGACATGACACGCACCAATAGACTTACAATACAAAGTAACCTAATCGATCATTTAAGTGTCATTGTAACAAGGCTGAACTACCTTGCGATCAGTCAAGCAAGTAGTCTAAATTTTACGCGACACTCATACAAAAATCTAAGATTTGACTAAGGTCAAAAGTCGTTTCTTTTCTATGGTCAATCCGCGGGCTAACACTCATTCTAGGCTAACAGGCTATGCCCGCCATGAGACCATGCTTGATCTATAACAAGCCAAGGAAAGACTTGCGCCTACTAGCGTGAGTTCACAAGAGCTGCAGAGGCAGTCCTTTCACTAAGCTGAATCACTGTCACTCAATCAGATAAGTAGCGGTTAAGAGATGAGGGGCGGCAGAAGCAACCCCTGCTAAGTTTTGTCACCCCATTCTCCAAATTTGACCCCATATAAAACTTAATAAAAGTTTTCATTGTCTATGTAGGGGCCCAGACCCCTACGATAATTTCTTCTGACTTTGAGGTACTTAAGCTCGGCGGCAAATGAGTCCTTTTCGGGGAACAATGGGACAGTGTTGATATTACTCCCCCCCCCCCGCCGCCTCTCCCCCCCACTTGCGAGTTCTGTAGTTCTGTTCCGATTAAAACATAATGGCTTCGAAAACGCTGCTCCGAACCGCCACTAAATACTAAATCAGCCTCAGCGGCGCTACTGTAAGGGAGAAAACAATGCAACCTGTAGACGAGCGGTAAAACAATTTGCAGATGAATGTGTCGAGATCACGCTCGGGTCGAGAATGGAGAATAATCTAATTCCGAGCCGCTGCGCAGTTTAGCCCTATAATATCGCCCCCAACATATGAGTAGGCGAAGCGAGCAGTCTATCCTAAGCCTAGTTCGTAGTAAATGGATAGGGCGTTTCGCTCTATTTTAGCCTAGACTAGACCTAGTGCGATTAGCCTTCATCAAATGTCATGGAATTAGGGATGAATTAACTTGAGATTTTATGTTATCGATTTCCGTATGGATGTAGTTACTATTACTAACAATGAAGCATAGGCTATGCAGATAACAAGACCTGATTTGAGTTTACTTTAACAGACCTAGCTTTATCAACATGAACCTCTCCCTAATTTGAGCCTACACTCCGTCAGAAAAGGTTGACATTCGATCATTTTTAGGAGATAGTTATATGATTAAAAGAAATTCTCTATTTTCACACCACTAATTCAGTGACGTAGTAATTCTAAAGTAACAAAGGGAGCCCAGCCAGGTAACCAACGGGGCCCTGCCCCCCCCCTCCCCGATGGCTGCAGTTATTATTTCACAATGTTGAAAAAAACGTGGCTCGTGTGGGGATCGAACCCACGACCTTCGCGTTATTAGCACGACGCTCTAACCAACTGAGCTAACAAGCCATCTGACCGCGATGCGTTTATACCTGTTCTGCTTCGAGCCGTTTCGTGCGCGCTCAATAACGCACCACCCTCAGTATCTCACAGCCAGTGCCACAATAACGAACAGTACTATTCTATGCTCGTGACAAAAACGGCTGTAGGAGTAGCAGCGCTGTGCACATAACACGCGCACCGCTGTAAACCGAAATCGTGACATGTGATTAAATCTGCGTCGTGTTCGGCGTAGGGTTATGGATGGCGTTAGGGGTAAGGGCTAGGCCTCCCTTTTACGATGCATATTTTGCATGCAACCATGTTAAGAATATTACAATGTTAAATGTCTGTAACTGGGTTTCATGCAAGCTGTGCATGAAACCCAGTTAAGGAAATAGTTGTTATTACAACGGTCGTCCGTCCAGATTAACACGTTTGCATGCAAAATATGCACGATTGAAAGAGACCCTTAAGTTATGGTCAGCCATATGTAGTCAGGGTGTCAATGTCAAGCTACATTCTAAACTGGGCGTGGTATGTGCACAGGGCTGCTACTTATAAATACTGCTTGTTTCTTGGCAAGCAATAGGCTAACGTTGAGCGTGTTCAGTATTCGGACCAAAATATTGATCGCCAGAACTGTAGTTTTTAGTCTCTTTGATCTTTATAAGGTTTATAGGCTGGTTTCTTCAACACCGATTTAATGGTGGTTCAGGATTTAGTCTATGCATAAAGGTGGGTTAAATCCTAAACCAGCATTAAATCCGTGTTGGAGAAACCAGCCCTAAGTGAATTAGGTTCAAAACTAACCTACTACAAGATAGATACTTGATGCCCATATTACACTAGGCTTGAAATGCAAACTATTTCAGTAAAATCCAATAAACTGTCGTGTCAGTAACAAGAACATAAAAATGCAATTATCCATTTTCCGCTGTCAAATTTTTTATCATATTTTTAAATTTCTGCTCGCAATAGTTCTAGTCCAAATTACCTTAACATTCACTTGTGAAACAGGCAAATATAGTACGTAATAACGCTCATTTGCTTTGTTATCGAAAATTGTACGGAGTAGCTGTAGACGATAAATTATGGAACAATCCAAAACGGGAAAGCAAGAACCAAAACAAAACTATACTCATTAGAACGCAATTGACTAAATAGTAAAAGCACGTTACAGATGTCTAAAGCCCAGTTGCTCAATCGAGAGTTATTTGATTTTAAATAATCATAATACAAAAATGAAGTCACGACCCAATCAGATCACGCAAAATACATCAAATATATTCAAATTACTGGTAATTGTTGGCGGTTCTAAAATATATGAGACTATTCAAATAACTCTCGATTGAATAATTGGCCCTAAGGCCGGGTTTTCCAACCAAGTGCTAAAATATAAATCCAAGACTTGCAACCAATCAAATTTCTTTAAATTAATCCTAGATCAAGCTTACAGCGTGCTAATTCAGTGTGATGACGTTGTGAATTTAGATTAATATTTAACACTCGATAGAAAAACTCAGCAAAACATATCAGACTCCAAATAACTACGATCGCAAATGCAATAAACTTGCTTGACAAACAAACTTGCTCGCTAAATTTTATGTCTTCATTACATTTAATACATAACTCAACTGTCCATGCCGCAGACAAATACAACGTACATTATTGTTAGAACCCTTTGCTTGTCGGCAGCCAACCTTTTCCCCCGTTATTTTTTTTAAAAGCGGTCCCAATATCCAATTTTTTTATTATTTTGTTACAAAATTGCATAATTATGGTTAACACTTTTTACCAACTCTGACGATCATTGCCGATTTGAATGATCCAAAAACGTTTTTTGTACGCAGTCTGCCATTTTCTGAGGAGTACCCAAGAGACTGCATATCAAAAATTCGCGCACAACGAGGTAACAACCCATTTCCTAGTCACACACTTTTACAGCTGAGAGCCTCCAGAGCTACAGCTTCCATCAAGTTCTGGATCTGCTGGTGTAGTTACACAGTGTGGTTAAACTAAACGCAGCCAGTCATAAAACAAAACACTTTTGCATTCCGAGTAAAGCGGCGTAATCGCAGCTTAATCGTTACCCCACAACAAAAATCGTCAATAGCAATGTCAAAAAAGCTCATACTCCACTTGAAAAGTCAAGAAACGAGTACAGTATTTCTGTACAAACAACATCATCCATCGAATAGTGTGGTCAAACTGAGATGATTCGCGTACAACACTGATGTAGCGTACAACGACGTTCAGCAATACGAGGGGATGCCTAGTCCAGTCTCTGCTGCTGAGCTGCCATCTACCTTGGGGGAAAGAAATGTAGATGGCACAAACTGATACTAAACCATTCCCTGAGGCTCACCAACTTTTCCTAGAATCTGGACAGATAACGGCAACAAGTTAAATAAAAACTATCATCAAATCAGTACAGTTTAAAATTAATAAATAAAAATTGAGTTGGCAGGTTCGAGGCGAGCAAGATCTTAACTTTAACTCCTAGACGCTAGCAATGGCACGTGACTCTATCCCCATATTAGGCCATGATTGATAGGATCGCCAAACATTAAAATTTATTAATCCATGTGAAATGCAAATATTAATTAATAATGTTAAATGCTAAATTTGCAAAGAAGAACACAACTGTAAACAAAATTCAAAATGATATTTGACAAATAAATAAAAAACATTGAACAAATGCAAGCTGACACAGATCTTCATTGTATTTACTTCAAAATACTCAAACCATAAAATGCTCTCTCTCTCTCTTCAGTGCTCTGCGACATGGCAGGCCTTTGGTGTCCAAACCTTCCACCTTATCCGATCTTCAGCCCTTCTCCTTATATCCGCATACAATTCCTTCTCAAGCAGGTCGTCTATCATTCCGGTACATGGCCTTCCGGCCCTCTCTTCTTCCCTCCATCACCTCTCTCAACAAGCCCTCTTCTTTCATTACATGTCCAATCTAGCTTTTCTTTCTTCTGACTATCATTTCGATCATAGTCCTTGTTTCCCCCACTCTCCTCAATTCTTCCTCATTTGTTACCTTCTCTGTCCAACTAATCTTCTCTATTCTTCTCCATCTCCACATTTCAAATGTTTCTATTCTTCTGATATCCTCTTTCTTGAGTCCATAAGACGCAACTGCAGTTTTTTGTGACACAGTGTACCTCATACACTTTTACAGTATCGCACATATACTAAACAGTGTGTACACTCTTCAATATATAAGTAATTCATTTCATTTTCTAGAAAAAATAAAAATATGAATAAATTCTTGGCATCTAAATGATCTTCAATAAGAACAGCTTACCCAACTAATACCCGGAAAATTCATGAGCACGCCTAGTACAGGAACTCGCCGCAAAAAGTTGACGGCAACCGGTAGAAATCCACTGTAAAATAGTACAAATTTAACTGATTTAGCACCATATAATATATAAAAACATTACTTAATTCTATTAATTCAAGGTCCTTAAAATAAGATGTTAAAAAAAGCATATACATAAACTTTGGAATGTCTAGATTTCTTTCTTCAAGAAAATACTAATTTCAAACACGGCTCGTATTGATGACTCCACCAATATTATAAAATGTTTATGGAAGACAAACAAGCACAAATCTACTATATAAATCACCAACTCAAAAACATTTTAAAACTTCTATAAAATAATTCCAACACAAAATATATTTGGAAATTGTTCATAGTACTACGGTATATAAATTAAAATAACTGTTTGACAAAAACCACTAACAAACAAATGCCACGTGATACAATCTTTATAATTTAAATTGCAAATAACAACTGATGCAACATTCAACTCAATCATGCCAGGCTTTCGTTAGTCAGCATCGCAGCCTCTATGATGCAAAGAATATTGAGACCCCAAAAAATTTGTTAACCCGGCGTCTCAGGATGCCAAAAAATCGTACCCATAGCGTCTCCAGACACCGGATTTCAATGATCCGGCATCGCTGGAGTGGCATTAATTGTATTATATGCATTGGTACGTTAGTACGCCCATGGACGTGATACTAGAAAATGAAGATCTTGGCATCTCGAGACGATAACACGCCTGGATCATACTAAAACAACGAGGCGCCGTAGTGTAGAGGTTAAGACATCTGACTGAGAATTGAGAAAAATGCATTCAAGACCCCGCGCCGGCAACTATGAAACCATGCGTTACAGGCCCTTCAAACACACCAGTGTCGCAATCCGACAACCATTGTCCAGAATAATTTATTATACTACAACAATCAAGGGGTTCACTATGACGACACCACAGCGAGGCGCTGTGTAGTGTATGCGTGGCTAGTGGTTAAGGCTTTTGACTGAGAATCCAGAGACGTGGGTTCAAGTCCCCGTGCCGGCACTATGAAACCATGCTCCACAGGCCCCGCATCAACACGCTTGCGACACATAAGCGTCGCTAGCTAATAGTCATCATCCGGAGTATTTATTATTCCGGTTGGCGACAGGAACGGCATGCAACTGTAAAAACCCAGCTTTGATATAAACGTTTATTCTGCATTGACACAAACACAGCGCTAGAGGCTTGTCTGTAATGCATTAGAATGGACATCAAAAACGATGATCATTATTATTATACCACAGATCGGCACCATAGACAGCACATATATTGTGCCAATTTAGGCCTACCTGAACAGAAGGAAAAATCCGTATATCTCCAGCACCATGCCGACAATGGGCCAGCCAATCAGTACAACCGTCATCCCACCGAAGAAAAATCCTGTGCTCTTAAGTTTGTGCTTTTGAAAGAAGAAGAGAAATGTTCGCTCCAAGCCGACGACGAAAGCCAATCCGGCAATGAAGAGTATCTGTAGCAGAGATCTGTGTACTGTATTGCAAAACTTGTCAAAATTTAAAGTATAAACCAGTTTAAATTTATGCCAACAAACGTCATTTAAATAACAAATATTTGTTCATTAAATCTTTCAATTTATGTACAGGCCTAAAAAATCAATGTACATTGACTATTTGACTTTAAAACAAGAGTAAGAAACAAAAAGAAATTGTAGCTCTAGCACAAGATACAATTAAAAAGCTAGACAGCGATGCAATGAAAAACCGTGGAATTTGAAAAATCTACTATAGACACCACAAATAAAAATGCAGTACAGTACAACTAGTACGATGCAGGTTTAAGAACGCATAATATCAATTTTCAGGGGTATGCGCTCCGTGTTTTGCTTTGAACCCACTATAACTTAATTATCATATATGGCTTGATCAGATACTAACTTATGATGCATTTCGGGTCAGCCTTTACGACACTCACATTGTCACCAATGATAACTTCCCTATCTGCGTAAGAGGTAGCTGCTACCTGGGTTCGTGTGTAGTTTCGCGCGTCGAGGAGTTAAATTTAAGGTCTCATGCGTCTCTATCATTAGCGAGTGTCGTATAGGACAACCGAGAATCCTCTAAGTATTGGCAATCGCATTAAATACACATTCAAAATTACAGCTATATACGCACATTGCCAATGGCTAGAAGGCCCTTGTCGAACAGCATGACCACGCCCAAGAAGAGGAATGCTATTCCAAAACCAGCTAGGCCGACGCCAATCTCTGCAGCAGAAACAACGAACAATATTTTTATATAAAATTACATTTTGTTTCGCTTTCAATCTAGCGTATGCAAGTGTATACCGGTATAATACTAATTTCAATCACTAATAGATGAAATAAAAATTCATTAAATAATATTAAATATTTGAAACTTGATGCCCGTTGGATGGGTCAGCGTGGGCAAACCCGCACCAACGATCTACCGAGGAAAAAGCTTACCGTTGTAAAAGCTTACCTGTTTAAGGTATTTTCAGCTTATTTCAATCCCCTACACCTATTCCTCAGGCTACTTGCTTATTTCTACTAACAACATTCTGTGTACTAATTATTTTGCCTCGCTTTCAATCTAATGGATGAAATTGTATGTTGAACTATTTCATTCCTCCAAATCAAATACTAATTAATATTAAAATAAATAAAATTAGTCAAACATTCATGAAGTGACGTGGCCGCAAAGGCAGGAGTCCGCATGACTGTACCGGCACGATAATAGACAAGCAAGATCAACTTACTCTGAAAGTCTGTGACTGGAATCATCTTTTCACAAGCTCTGCCCGTACTACGTGCCCTAATTTTTGACGCCTAATTATCAAACACCTTTTGTTCGGCGATTCAAACAAATAATTAGTTTGTTTACAAACAAAAACTTATTATATTCAACCGGAAGCAGGTTGCTGTCTCGAATCAAATCGATAGTCTGGTACTCGTACCATGCTTAATTTTTGATTTGCTGCTTTTTTTAATACTAATTCATCGGTGTAACAGTAAAGATATTTAGGTTGATGCAGTATACCATATTGCCTTTGCTGCAGAACCTGGCATCATTTTCAAATATTCCTTACAAAATATATCTTTACGCGAGATTTGACTTTTTTAGAGAAGGAAACAAAAATTCAATGAAATCGCGATATACGCTTTTCAGCCCCGTTAAAAATAAATGAAGACTACACTGTTATGTTTAAAAATAATATTAGATGAAAATTTATTCACTTTAGTCTTAGAATTTGAATGTACATGTAATATAGGCATCTTTCTTTGGCCTAATCTGGCTTTATGTTTCATTAGACATGATCGAATAGATCTGACATCATGCCATCATCCCTCAGCAATGACCCACACAGCCGCTTTTAACATTACCAATAACTGATCACATGTAGTTTTAAATAAAAAATTATTTTAAAACGTTAGAAAAGAAGCAAATTGTTAGGCTAACGTCAAAATTAATTTCACCAATCAATTATTGTTTCATATTAATCACTGAACAACGCACATCCTGCATTCACGCTCCACATGATTTTGAGATTTATTGAATATATTACTTATTACTTAAGTAAAATCAGAGTTCAGTTTAGACAAAATACAAAATAGGAGTAGTGCTACACCTAAAGCTTATAAAACAGGAGTAGTGCACTCCTATGTCTTTCAAAAAAGGAGTAGGCCTCTAGTAGACCTACTCAAGCATCGTCCATTTTTGTGAGTAATGCTACTCCTACCCATTTCTAAATCAGAGCAATTTAAAAAAAACTTTGTTTTTGCACACTACTCCACTAAACTTATCCCTGAGTATAATAGAAACACATAGCAATCATTAACTTTTCATCTAGTGTATGAAATTGTACATTACACTATTTTCATTCACTTTTTGTTCTTTTTAAACTGCACACTGTGTTGGCAGCATTGCCGTTATGAAGGTCTCTCGTGTGAATAATATCCAAAGATAACATCTTAAGTTAAACCCCACGCAAACACCCGCAGGTAAAGGTCTCTTCAGTACATCATTGGTTGGCACAGTGTCAGACACTAGCCTCATCATCTGCTTTTAAACATTACAATATGACAAATACGCTATATTGTGCATCACTGGACGAGCAATAGCAGAATATGAACTGGAAACTCAAATTGAAGAAACAATTTAAAGAACAAATTATTGTCGACCAACAATAATGCTTACATCCATGTCCCAGTAGAATCTGTAATGCAAGGATACTGCACGTAATTTCTTGGCTAACTGCTAGTTGCTCGACTTAAGTTCGATTTAAGCTCGATTTAGTTTTGTTTTGTGGTCCAAACTAATAATAATAAATAATAATAATAATAAAAGCCAATCAAATTATTCGATTCAATTCTCTCAAAGATTTCCATTGGTTAATTTGAACTACAAAATTAAATCGCCCTTAAATCGCACTTGAATCGAAGTTGAGCAACCAGTAGTAAGTGATGTTGATCATAGAAATATCGATTGGCGGATTGCATGAGAAAATTATTCACACAAATCTTTGGTCAAGCACATGAGCACAAGGTCCACATGTTCAAATAATTATGCTGAGTCACAATTATGAGGCAAACATTATGGTTAGGCTTGCAGCAGGCGCTGTCGTTTTGGTTCTTGAAACGGATGTGACGTCATGTAAAACCAAGCAATATTGCAACGCATAAACAACTAGAAAACCGTTACTTATCAATATCCTTCTTCGCAGTAGCATCCAGTGCTTTCATCTTAGTGTATGTTATGAAACGAAACGTCACACTAGTTTAACTAACCTCCTTTTGTTATTCTTTTATTTATCGTGTAATCTGTTGATGTCCATGTTTTCACACAGGTTTACACGTTTTTGGCGGCCCTAATCAGGATTACTGGAGCTGGATTTTTACGGCCGGATGCCCTACCTGACACCAACCAAATAAATAATTATCTGGCACGGGGTTAGCAGCTAGCGACACTTGTGTGTTTAACAGCCTTGCT
>JAQIWG010000707.1:0-30250 GCA_034695025.1 Chamaedrilus cognettii
CGTAAATATCTTACGTTCTCATGGCCAGCAGAAGTTTTGGATAAGTTTGCAGGACAACGACAAACCGTCGTTCAGAAGATTAACCTGAAATGTCACGTGTTGCAGGGAGTATTAAACTCCAGGTTCAGGTGCAAACCCATGTTTATCCATAATAAGCACATAGTGGATGCAGTAATTAAACGAGGAAAAGTCAGCCGTGCTGGTACGCCAGTTCTACCCCGCCAAAATAAATTTTACGCGGAGCCCACGGCACCCGATGAGGACATGGATTTAGAAATGGAATTAAACGAGATACTTACTAGTATGTAAGTACCTCGCCAGAGTGAGGCATAACGCCGTTAAAACGTGGCGAGTTGCGACTACATCGTTTTCTTTGAGAAGGGGAATGGCGGTAGTGATATAACTATTGTTAAACTCATGTACGCCACTATATAAGTTACTTTTATGATATAATCAACGTGTATAATGAAAGAATCTATGGTAATAAACCGTGTATTGTCCCTTTGGGTTAAGGTGCAGATAGAGGAGAGTCTTCGATTGGTTTCACTCCCCAATCTAGGGTCTATCATCGAAGTTTTCTTGTCAAATAACATCATGCCTAGTACAATTAATTTGTCGACGATCTATACTCCTAAATAGTCAGCGGAAAATATTCGCAAATAACAATTATGCCCTTATTTACGCCTTAATTCCCCATCCGGTAATGTAAAGCGAAAGCCTTTTCATTGTAGAAACATTGCCTACTATTTATCTAGACGCTTAGCAGTAAGTCAGCGTTACTCCTACCTTAAACGTTGAAGGTGGCTTTTTGCCATCACCTATCGAATGGCCTGCTTACTACATTCATTACTCAACTTCCCCTCTGACAAATTGATGCAATGTCACCATTTTTGTTTGCCTATCCACTGCATTGATTTTCTAGACCAATGTTCTTTTCGCACGAAGTTGATTGAGTCAGACGGCCAATCGCGATATCGCCCTTCGGGAATAGGTGAGGTTGGGCGTCGCTGGTGGCGTCGGCGCGGGCGTGTAGGTAGGCGTGTGATTGGCGATCGGTCCGGCAGCCCAGGGCGCTGCAGGGGCGGTTGATCTGTCCGTACAGGAGAGGGTTGTTGACTACGTACAGTAAATCTGAAATCGTACTCACCCAAATACAATTCGACATGAGTTTTGTCTTCAAGCAGCCATGTTTAATGCATCATGACACTGATGAATGCACTAATTAATTGATATCTGATGACAGGACGAATGTTGTAATATGTCAAGTCCTTATTGTATTCCTGATTCATACGTGTACATAGTTGATAGTCTAATGACTAGTATATAATTACTATCTCCAACCTTTTACCGCATAGGTTATATAAATCTATATATATATAAATAGTCTGCATCTCGTCTACGACACAGTCTTAGGGCTAGTATACGTCATATAGGGTTATATATATACCGGTATTAAAGTTGGTCTAATTAGTTAACAGATTAACGGAAGGTTAGGTAAGATAGTCAAGCAGCTGAAGCTGTTTTTCTTAAATACCTTCCGTGCAGTCAAACGACGGCGAAGCTTCCAGCTCCCTCCATCACGCGTCCTCGGACTGCAGAGATGAGAAATGGACGGATAGTGAAATGGACGGCAAGATTTGGAAAACGTGGGGTGCCAGAATAGAGGAAACGGTTAAGAAGAGAAATAGATTACTAGAACAAACAGAAAAGAGCGGAATGTAGGGATTTAGTGAATACATGATATGGGAATGATGATATAGAGGATATTTAAAATTGCGTACCAAAAAGGGAATATAAAAAGGAAATATAAAAAGAAAGTTTTTTGTTACTGGGAAACAGCGAAGTCGGTCAGCAGGGTTTGGTCCCCGGTTGACCGCACTTCACTCCCCAGAGAATCCATCACGCGATACAAGCGGGTAATTCTATCGGCGAGAGCGACCCGGTGTGCCCCGGAAATGGGTCGTGGATACTCAAGGACGGCAGCGTTCACTATAGACTTGAGGTCGCGTGGAGCAGGGAATCCACAAATCCATTTTACGAGTGCTGCGTCATCGGGCCGCCAGATGGGGCGACGATGACGGGTTACCCCACCCAATCGAGTACTTTTCCATTTTTGGTAGGTAGAAGGTTGCGGATGGACCGAGGTACGCGCGACCAAAGGAAAAGCATGTGAGGATAAAAGGGTCGCAATTTCCGAGGCAAGAGAGGAAGGCGACACTCCAGGAATCGTAGAGCGGGAAAACCGCGAAGGACGAGAAGACGAGGATAGGGAAGCGGCGGCACCTGAAGGGATAGGATCCAAGAGCGAGGACTGCGAAAGAAACGTTTCGGATCCTAAATCTACAATATCAAAGAGTGAGGATTGAGAATCGTAAGAGCCGTAAGGGGCGGCATCAATAGTCGATAGGGCACGAGAAAGTTGCGGGGCGTGAGAAGAGAAAAGACCCATAGCAACGGGGGCGGAGCCCCGAAGGTCCTTTCGGGTGAGGGAAGTCGGATAAGTAAGACCTAGATCCGAGCCGATCTCGCCGGAGAAAATCCCACAGTTATCGGTATGGGGGGCCGACGTAGTTTTATCGGCAAGCGAGGTGACGGGATTGAGCGGGTCAAACGCCGTTGCGGTACAAGCCGGGGATTGCGGAAAATTGGTTTGGGTTGCCCGCCTTTTTTTCTCCCAAGCTACGATATCAGATTGTTTTTTCAGGTCTAGTCGTCGGAGGGAATTTATTCTCTCTTTTTCAGTGGCTGGTTCTATGGCAGATGGGTAAAAACAGCCGGGTGTAAATGGAGTGAAAGGAGGGACAGGGACAGAATTGTGTTTCAGAATAAGGTGCTGACGTAGGCGGTTCACGGTGGTATAGGTAAAAGCCGGTGCCTGATTTGTAAAGAGTGTCCGTTTGGGTAGAGCACAGAAGGAACAGAAATATTTAGGGTTTGGCATGGACGTAGTATGGAACGGGAATGTAGGCGGAGGTTTCGGATTGAGCAGAAGCAAACAACCTGCAACACACAGAGGGCAGTAAAGTATTGTTAGGCCTTTTGGCGTATACATTGGTTTTTCTAGTTATAATACGGATCACAGAGCGATGTTTCAAGTAAAATAAGTTTCAAATTTTGCAAGTTCCAAATTTTGTTAAAACTTTTTCAAATCAATTATAGCCTATTCTGCCTATAAGATTATTCTGATAGTATATTTGCAGTGCATTATAGTATTAATATTCTACAGAGTTAAGAAGTACAGTATTATTTTTACTCGGCTTCATTTTATAGGTATATCAGTCCGTTTAGCCCACTGTCCAAGTAGGCATGTTCCCCTTACTTGCGGCCCAATTTTGTCAGCATGGGCTGCCTGAGTGCATGCAAGTCATACAAAAACCGATCGTTCTTATCCTATGATAAAATTCGTTACCTAGTAATAAGTTCAGTTAGTCTTATGCATATTATCGTATGCATAGCCTACACGACTTACTGGATACGTGGCGGATATAGGCTGAGAGTTGAAGGCCAGCGTCCGATCACAGTGGTGCGCATGGGCCAAGTAAAGTATAGAGCCGCATTATGCAACGAAGAAAACATTTTCGCGAGCATTGAATCTTGAACCGACAGTTTAAAGGGCAAGGTGCACGTAGCATACAGTCACCAACACAGTGCCACGTTGATTCTATTTAGCACGACTAGTCCAGCTTACCATTCACGGAATAGTTTGGTTACATAAGTATTTTATAATTTATTTAATCGCGAAGTTAAGGGTAAATCGCAAGAGTGAACCAAAAATGATGGATTTCTCGTTTAGGGAAATTAAGGCCAGTTACATTGCTTTTTTTAAAACGGCCATATCTTTTTTACCCCATAACGGATTGACACAATTTTTTGGCCAAGCCGTACGCTTTCTGGTATCCGACAAATCGTCTAATATATGTTTACACAGATTTTTGATAGAATCCAGGGGGGGGGGGAAATAGTCGACAAAAGAAAGATAAACTTACGCCTACTAGTTACTTTTTTCCTTTCCCCGAGAGGGCTGTTCAACATTTTCAACCCCAACGTGAGGAAAACCAACTTAATCCATTCACGGCGTTCTTAGGACACCCGTTTAGTACAAATTAGTCCAAATTTTTTGAACGTTCATACGAAGGAAACTTGGGGGGATCCAATTGGAGCATAATTACAAAAACGGTCATAACTTTTTTCTCATTTAACCGATTTCAACAATTTTTGGACGAGAAGGTGCATATACCCTTAATCTTTAAATTGTCCAGTACATGTTTTCAGTAAATGTGCATAGATTCCGCGGGGGGGGGGGGCTGTTGAGCCACAAAGAAATCATACAGGTGTAGTTATTTTTTTACATAGAAAGAAATTGGCTGTCTCGTGTTTCATCGAGGCAGGCACGTATAACGCCACATGTAGCACAAATTGGTTGTTACGATGATACAATCTGTGCAAAGTACTGTTCGAGTTTATAACGCTGCAGGGAAGCACTGCAGGGAAGTGTCGTGATCAAGCATATGCAATGACGCGGCGCCGACAAGCGAGTTCACTCCAGATCTCAAACTCCGCTTCAGCGGCATCCGAGTTTCGGATCGTCCCCACCTATGGCCCCGCAGTCAATCATACCGGCGGCGTCAGGGAGGCCACATTCAGTCACTGGCTGAGTGACCGGCTGAATGACGGTCGAGCTTCGTGTAGCGTAAACTTGTTGTGACATTAAGAAGTTTGCATTATAATTAGTAAATATTTAGCTGTTATAATTAGACGTACTGGATTCATTTAATTATGGCAATCATATCGAACGGGATTGTGTATCAATATAGCCGTATTGTTCAAGTGATGAATGATTATGTTCCGAACATTTTACAATGTGTATCAGCATAGCATATAACATAGATATATTATGTAATTCAATATTCTTGAGCTTAAGTGATATATTTTACTCCTTATGTATTGTAGGAAGGATCAGTTAGTTGCGTGGGCGCAAGCAGAGAAATTGTTGGAACAGTTTCGGTAATTGTGTGGCGTGTTGTATAATGATAGGGCCGTAATGCTATGCAGCGAGCTAGTAGATGCATGGGACAGAGCTGACAGAAACCAGATGAGCAAAGCCGCTGGCCAAGGGTGAGGTGCGCGAAGTGCGCGGAGTGCGCCGAGTAGCCTGTAGGCCTGTAGCCTGGAGAGGCCTGTAGCCTGCAAAGTGCGCGGAGTGTGCGAAGTGCGCGGAGTGCGCGGAGTAGCCTGTAGGCCTGTAGCCTGGAGAGGCCTGTAGCCTGCAAAGTGCGCGGAGTGTGCGAAGTGCGCGGAGTGCGCGGAGTAGCCTGTAGGCCTGTAGCCTGGAGAGGCCTGTAGCCTATGGAGTGCGCGAAGTGCGCGGAGTGCGCGGAGTGCGCGGAGTAGGCCTATAGCCTGGAGAAGCTTGTAACCTGTGGACCTCGGTTAAACTTGCTAAAGGTATATAAACCGAGGGAAACAGGATGCAAGGATCGTTCAACCTACACCTACAAGCCTAGCTAGCTAGTGACGACCCAGCTAACGGCAGGAAGCCGAAGGACTGAACCAAATAAGAGAATGCTAGCGAATTAGAATGCTATTATAACTTTATTGATAACGAATAAAATATCGATCTTGTACTCTCAGAAAGCGTTGTGTCTCTCTAGTTGTAGCTAGTCCTCAATCTAATGGAAAGGAATAAATAGAATAAAGGAAACCTAAGGCAATAAAATAGAAGAATAATATACGAGTCTAAAATAAACATCCAAAATAAGAATAATGCTCAAACACCTCTCCCCCCTTACGGCATTTGTACCTGTACGTCTACTGTAGTTGTGGTACAGTACAGAGATTTCAGATTAGTAAAATTCATATCACTACCCGGTGACTACCGGCAACCATATACGTAGCCGTCGCCGATCAAAACATTCTGACTTAAAGGGCACCGAGCAGATTCTTGAATGCTGGGATGAATTTCAATTGGGCTTGCTGTAGTGGTGCTGCCGCACGTTTGACTCCCATTCAAATCTGATCTCGTTATCTTTCGGAAATCTGAAATATATAACATTATTTTCTATAAGACATTATATTATTTGGACAATTTACATGAATATAATAAATTTTGGGCAATTTGTTTAACAATACTTCTCAATTTAATTTTAAATAAAAATTGCCAACAAACCACGTCACGCAAAATAGTCAGTGAAACTTTGTTTCATAGAAATTCGTGTATCTTTCGTGCATCTTTTGGTCCATGTGAGAAAGCAGATAAATTAACATCACGAGCCTTAATCTAAACCTTAGCCATATTGAATGTTCACATTCAATGCACATCGGTTGTAATACGCTTGATACTTGATACCCTTTCCGACGTACTCATCAATATACTTCCTTAATTAGCATGTAGACTTACATTTCTCTGAACTTGTATCCAGTGTAACTGGCCACTAAGAATTTTTATTAAAGACAATTAGTCAAAAACTGATATATAGAAAATAAATGCAACCGATTTTCTGAAATAGGAATTAAGAAAAGTCTCAGATAGGGTGAAGTTTGGGTTAGTTCGAAAGTTAAGGTTAGGGCTAGATTAGAATTAGGGTTACACTAGCTAAAGATCAAGGTTTGATATAAATTTTTGGCAATCAGCGTGCTAGCTGATACCGTTTCGGCAACTCGGTGGGTCCTATTTCGTCAAAATGCGTTTTCGGCAATTGGGTTTTTATGAAATCCAACCGTACCACATTTCTCTTTTTTGCAGGCCTTAATTTCTAGGCTTACATGGATAGCCTACTGTTCGGGTACGGTCCGATTTGTTTAAAACCAAAATGACGAAAATGGGCATTTCGACAAGTAAGATCGAATTATCGAAAGTACTTTTCAGCTAGCCTCTAATTGCCGAAAAGCTAAAATCATGTAGAATTTATCATTTTTGTTTAACTGTTTTATTTTACTTCTAATTGGTTTCCAAGGGCATCTAACTACGTTCTATTCAGAATCTAATTCGCTTTTAAAGGACGGGTTCTCCCCTTTATCGAAATAGGAATAAAGAAACTCAAACACACTTTATTACATTAGAAATTTTACTTAACCTATGCATTAAAATTTTTTGCCTATCGTTCTGCGCCTTTCGCAGCTTAGGTCCTAGTCGTCAGTGTGTTTCTTTCTCTCTCCTCAGCGTTCGCTGTGGCCCCCTTATATACCCGGCACCGAAACAAAGACACTTAACAATTTAGTTGCCCCTTACATCAGCATATGGGTGGTGACCGGATATCACGCGATTGTCTGCTCTCCTGATTGATTCAGGCAACATCATCCAAATGAGAGTTCAGTGCAAAACAGCTAGTTACTGCTTCCCATTCGCTGCATATCCACATCACACAATAAGCTAATTTGCATAATCGAGTGCAATGTCATAATACCGTAATCCTACAACCAGCTACACAATGACATTAATCCAGCGTGCAGTCTTTAGACAGGTCACAGTTTATGATGCCAGGCTGATGCAATAACCACACATAACCGCAAGATGTCCATATGGTCCTAAACAGCGTGTTCTAAAGATATTCACCGTTACATACTGCACCGCACAAAGTAGAAATTTCACCTGAAATTTGTATTAACATCATTTACAAATATAACCGAGAATCAAACTTAATTTATAAACATTGTCTCACACAAGTTAGCATAATCAACTGCTACGCTAACATAATACAATGTAGGTATGCAATATAACATATGTGAACAGAAAACATCAAGTTGTATTTTTGGTATTTTCTCTTTTGAACTGAACATGACAACGACCACTGTATGCAAGTATATGCAAATGCTTCTATGGTAAAGCAGCGAAATAGGTGTCAATGTGCACCCATCATAACACTGAATATCATGTCACATTCAATATAGCAAAACGCTGTACACCAATACTAAACGCAACAACTGTGAGTGCTTAACAGATTAAATGGCTGAATAAAATATGTTAAACACGCTACAACTACTTAACGCAATAATCTTGCATTTTATCGATGTGATAAACCTGTTGTAGTCACTGACTCGTTCGGTAAAATCCGTTATTGTTCTTTTCTTCCGCTGTATGCGCAAATGCAAAATGTTACACGTCCTTGCGTTCGAGTTCTCCGTGAGTAGTTCATCTGCTGTCGTCATTCATCATTGGGTCGCTACGCTTGTACCGTCTTTTTAGAGCTTCGTTTTAAATGTAAGACTGTCGCTCTTGCTCTAAAGTTGATTCCAAAGTTCTTCTTGCACACATTCACGATGCAAACTACTTTGTCATTCACATCCTTCTTCTTGTGTGTGGCCGAAACAACTTCTGAAGTCTGCTGCTGGTTAGTCCTTTATCTTAATTCTGATTCTCACTGCTGAATTGTCACTAAGTGACTTGGCTTTCTTATAATATTTGCGCTGTTGCCTTCCCAAGCCGCGACTAACATACTTTTTTATTTAATTTGTTCCTCGATGTACTTTCTTTGCTCCTCAATCTCTGTATAACTTACATATAGGCTCAAGTAGTACGAAAAAACATCTCATAAGCGTTTTCGTAATCCATTGTACACATTGCGAGCATGTGTGCAACGAATATCACTGTAGTAAAACTGCTGAACCTCTTAAATGTGAAATCTTCAATAACGTTGCGGAATGGTGAACTTTAGATGCCAATCAGTGCGCCTGCGCAATGACTAGCAAGCTGAAAATCGCAGTGTTTGCAACCCCTTGATCTTCACTTGGTTTGTTCAATTTCTCACTTCTGTTTCCTTATTTCTGATATCATGAAGATTTCATGTGCACTTTCAAATTTTCGTCACTTCTAGTACAAGCCATTGCCGTCGTCCTCGCAGTAACCTACTCTTTTTAAATTGCGAGGGTTTCTCCGCAGTATAACTTCTTCATCCTTTCTTTGTGTTTTCTGGTTCTTCTTATGCACCTTCTTGTCGCTTTGTCGCTTTACTTCTTCTTCGTCTGACGCTTCCGAGTCACCTTCAGTTTCCTCTGCTGTCATAAATAATTCATGATTGGATACTGACGTTCTTATTGGTCGCTTTCGTGCTGTTCCATCCTTTCGATCCATCCTTTGTCAATCTTCTGCTACAAGCTTCGGTATCTCCGATGCTCTCAACCACTTGTCTTGATGTTTGATATCGCTGTCCTGATTTCTATAGCGAACCAAAAATTTAGGATTTTCACCTTGTCCTCTCTGTCGTATGATTCTTTCTGGTTCTGCTGCCTCCGATGTTATTCGTGGTTGCTCCAAAAATAAATCTCGATTACTCCAACACTTCTTTAGTCGATCGACATGTATGTCCGATGGCATGCCTTTCTGAGTCAATAGCTCTCGCAATTTTACTGAATGAGGACCACCTCTGTTATTTAAAATGGTCCAGACCACATCGGAGCTAACTTTCTCGGTTTTTCATCGTGCAACACTAGATCGTTCAGGTACACCAATTGACCCCTCTCGAATACGAAAGGACGAGTTCGTGCTTTGTCGTACCTTTCGATCATTTCCTTTCTGGATTCTGCTTTCTGTTCCCTTTGAACTGTGTACATAAACTCAAGTCTTTTGCGTACGTATCCGACGTATTCTTCGGTGGAGCTTGAGCTTAGGACATCACTGGTTTTGAAGGTGAGATCGACTGGCATGTGAATGCTTCTTCCTAACCGTATGTCTGCAGGAGACAAATGTGTTTTCGCGCTGACGCTACTTCGGAAAGCCAGTTCGACCAAAGGCAATACGTTGTCCCATTTCAATTCTGTATCCTTGAGATCCAACAATAAACATCGAAGCGTTGCCGACATGATACGATGGTATCTTTCCGCAAGACCTAATGCCTTAATCCTAAATTTAGTCCTAAGTCTAACCTAACCCTAACCCTAACCTAGTCCTAACTATAACCGGGCACTACCCCTAACAAGCAAACCCTAACGGGGCCCTAACCCGAATTGATGGCCGCGTTTCATGTAGTCTATATTTCGTTAAAACGGTCTAATGTCGTGTTTTCATTTCGGCATATCGGTCGATATCATTTTCGGCAAATCAATTTTCGGCAAATCGGACTGCTCCCACACTGTCCACTCAACTCATCGGTGAAACGATATGCCCAGCGATCGTGTTTCGTCGCTAATTACATTATGACAGCCATCAGCTACGCGACCCGCCGTACGTCTAATTTTAAGATTAGGCGTAAAATTTTTGATATTATTTAACGCCATATTGATAAATCATTGTCTGACGATTGCGGTTGTCTTACGATGATGCTCGGCAACGATACCATTGTACGAAGGCAGCTTATCTCTAGATTCTAGGTATGTCGCTGAGAAATATCCCTACATTGCATTTTTTTTTAAAACATCCCCACCATCCATTAAAAATGCGCCATTTACTACTAAATAATAATCCACAAAATATCCCCTTGCGTTCAAAATTTATTAGAACCGTAAATTACTTAACTCAAATATCCCTAGAATCGAGTGATATATTCCTAGCCGCGATACCTCGGCTAATTCTACTTCCGCCACAGTAACTACCCTACGTCCATTTCAGCTAATTAAACTGTATCCACGCCTCTAGCGATTTGTGGACAAAAGTGTTTTCTTGAACAATTTTGATCAAAATCTGTGATTTTTGGCAAAAAAAAAATAATTTTAGTGCCAGAAAATCACTTTTCTCTGCAAAATGAAATCACGAGCGGGGGAGGGGCGGGGGACGGGGGTACTGACATTTGTTTTGGACAATAATAATGAACAAAAAATGGCAAAAAGCGCATGCTGCCTCAAAAAAAACACATGGGCCTCAAAAGGCACAAATTGAATCGGAAAACCACAAGAGTGGCTACGCTGCTTGCGAAAATAGAATCTGCGCCAATCAATATTGGCTTTAGGCTACTGATTTGCATACCGGCTGGATAAAATTCAGAGAATGAGATTAGGACAAGAGAGGTGCTATACATGTAGGCCTACAAGTTAGTAATTTATCTGTGATCAGTCAATGTTGTAGAAATAAAATTTTCTGTCAGCGCGCCATCCACACGCATCATCCAGTTTTGAACCCTTATAGTCCTATAGGCTAATAGCTTGGTACTTAGTAGCCGCGGTGGCTCTGACAAAATTAGTAAGTTCACCCGTTCAACCAAGTTCATTGATCAACCAACGTTGGGACAGTGGGACTTCGGATAGGCTATAAGCCTATTGCCGTGCCATTAGCTTACAATTCCGCGCCATCTCAAACGGTGAAAAATCGATAGCGTATTCCCAGTGCTGTAAAACGCGCCTCACCCTATGCCTTGCGCACATAGCCTGCGCTGATCCACTCCGGCTGAAAATGGAATCTGCACTCATTCATCTTGGATCTTGCTAATTTACATACGGATGGATGAAATTTGAGAATGAAATCAACAGGCCTAGCCAAGCCTTAACCTAGCCGTAGGCCCCTAACCCAAACGCAGAGCTAATCCTAATACGAATCATAGCGCAGCTTTAACTCTAATCGAAGTCCAACTTATTTAGGTTCAAATAACAATATTTCTTCATCCGGTATGCAATTGGAAAGAACCAAGATGGATGGGCGCATATTATAGTTTTGTACGCCGGGTAGCTGCCACTGCCCACACTGACTGCCGCTGCTCGACTCTATCGAGGCAACTACAACGGCATGGATAAGCCCATTAGGATACGGCGGCAGGGCTACACCGTCGCATTGGCGCTTACCTAGATAATATAATAGACACAAATTGACTTAGTTCAAATTTTTTACTGTTCAAAATAAGATGGTCTAAGGCTGTGTTAGCATATGGGGCTAGTTTAGAGCTTAGACTAGGGTTTGAAAGAAAGTTGTGTGACTTGTGCCCGAACCTATAGGCCTACTAGCGCAACTAGGCTATTTGTATTCTGGCCTATATAAGCTTAGGGCTCTATATTATCATAAATATTGTATGATGGTTTAGCAAACCTGGTAAATTACAATGTAGGTCCCATGAAAACTCGTAGCTTATTGGTAAATTGACTGCAAAACTAAGTGTAAGAAATGAGGGTAAAAAGAACAACCACTGGCTTCAGCGACGCCTGATGTGCGTGGTTCAGCGTCTGGTTCCCAACTTCCCATACTCGGACAAGCGCTGTGACTGCTGCGGTTGCCTATAGGCCTACACAATAATGCTGCAGCAGCGAGCTGTAAAAGTGTAAACAACCACCGCTCGACTAGCTGGCTGTCGCTCTTACAGGCCCAAGTGGCGATCGGCACGTAAGGCAGCGAGCGCATCGAACAGAAGGTGTGAAGCTTATAATAAATTTTAATAATTAGGCCTATTCTACGAGCAGGAGCAGGAAACGAAGCGTAGGATCGAGATGTATTAACTAGTCTATATTGGCATGTGTCTAGAGCAGAATGGCTGCGCGTGATAGACTTCATAATGAAAGACTTACCAGCATTCGACAGCGCTGTAGAGTTTAATATAATATAACAATAAGCAAGCCTACTAAGTCCTAATAAGAAATGAGATTTATTGTTGTAGTGTGTATATATATAGGACAGTTATATGCAATTTGAGCTCAATTACTTGTTAATCAGATTGTTTTTTCCTGCTGAAAATCTAGAAATGTTCATAAAGAAAGATTAAAGGGCCGCGTTATCTATCCTATGATCTCGTCGATCTCGATCACAATGACAGCATGCGATGCGTCAGAACATCTGGTCTGGATTTGGGCAGTGAAGGTTCTAGGCGGGGGTTGGGGGGGAATGGGGGGGCTTAGGGGACTTAGAGGATTTCAAGCCCCTACCCCTTGTTGATTGAAGCAAAGTCTATCAAAGTTCAAATTTGACATTATAAAATGAGGTTTAGAGGTTTAAAGCCCCCCCTGTTTTGATTTTGCAAGCCCCCCCCCAGTAAAAATTTAGGTGAGTCCAAATATGTTTTCCTTGTTTCGGTGATGGAAGTCTGAGAAATGTTGCATTTCTTATGCAAGACTATGAAGACATAGCTAAGAAGTGTTACAAAATTATGTACCGTAGGCCTACTGGAAAGCCAGAAATTTCTGTCAGCACCGGCCCCCCCTCCGGTTGTGAGTTCAGAATATGAAGGGTAAATGGCGATCGTCCAAGTGGCTTGAGTGCTGGTAAGTCAAGAGCCCTTGTAAGTCTAGAACCGCTACCGGATTTAAAGTTCAATTAATGTCAGATTTCATTTTTAATCGCAGCTGATGTGTTGTGCACTGACATCGGCATCCTTTGCCATAGACACCACCACGCTGTTTGTTACTGTCTTGTGGTGATATGTGGAAGAACATCAAGCGGCGTGTGACCCGTTCGACTCATGAGAGTATATCGGGCACCGAGGACGCATCGGGGGAGATCATTCTTAAGAACTTCCGACGACTTCCTTCCGTCCATGCGGAATTCAATACCACTCTGACGAGCGATGGATCACATCATGAACTTGACTTGCTCTCAATAGAGGATGCTGGGAAAGTGGATGGTGAAGAGGTGTCTAGTGGAGATACACGGGGGCAGGGTTGCCGCTGCAGTCCCCTTCTCAGCCTCCACAAGCACCTGTTCGGGAGTGGCTCACAGCGTCGCAAGTGTATGGACAGTATGTCGGGAGCTGTGCCCTGTACAGCAGCCTCTCCGTCTGGCTCTCTCAGTCACACAGGGCCCTCTGGCATTTCGTCTCATTTGAATGGCAGCTCTATAGATACTGAATCTAGGCGGGATGTTACTTTCCAATCTGAGAAGAGAAACAGTAGTGTGAATTTACTCCCCGAAGAACCTGCGGAACGAAACAGCTTTATATTAAAGACTGAGCAGCTGGATAGTGCGACAGGTGCTCTGATGGTCAAATCACATAGCCGTTCTTTTTCCTCGCAAACCTCTATAGCCGATCACCTTAAGATTTCCCCAAAGGTGGATCAAGCTGCGCAGAAGCTGTCTCCACCCAAACTGAAGCGACGAGAAAAGTCTAGATCACGTGAGAATGTCGTGGAGTCGCGAAAAAGTCGTTTGTCTGGAACGTCGGGATCAGGAGCAGATGTAGTAGTGCGATCGGAGGCGCCACCAGGAGGGTCGAGCGATGGATTGGATGAAGTGGACGGCTGTCGAGTGAGTCTGCTTGCAGACGAACGTCTAGAAGTCGTCCTCTGCTCGGCACAAAGTGGTAACTGTGTCCGAGAGCAGGACAGCGCAAGACCTGCCATTCCAAAGAGGAACAAAGTGACCTCATGTCGATCATCATTTCCAGTGGACTATGAAGCAGAATTCAAGAGCAAAGCATTGCATTATGTTGAATGTGGGGTAGCTCAAACAAGAGCAGCTTCTATGATAAACTACAGGAACGATGTCAGAGACGAAAGTGAGCTACTGGCAAAATACCATAGGGGAGAATACAGCAGTGGAAATGACATTAAACTCAATGTGTTAGTAGCTGACAAGACACCAGTGGGTCGTGATGCTCTGCATGGGGGAGAGGGAGGGCACGAAGTGGATTTTGGTGGAGAGAAGGATGGTAGCAGTCCAGAACAGGATGACTCGGAGGAGAAGGAGTCAGGATACACGACACTGGACGATGCCACGGCACAGAGCGACCGCTTTCGCTCGTCCTGCAGCAGCGAGGACCCCATGGACTTCAGTGGGGGAGGCAGCAGCGTATCCTTCCCCGGTGGGCCGTTATTATTTATGGTGGCGTCGGACACTCCAAAAATACACAGTAGTAGAAAGTCATCATCAAAACTTGTAGGTAGAATCTGCGACGAAGTTGAAGATCTTTCTTACGGTTTAGAGGAAATTCTTCCCTTTGAACACGTTCAGAATGTTGTAGGCCAGATCAGTGGGAATGCAGCATCACCCACTTATCTCCATGGAACCTCACCTTTTTCAAAGGAACTACCCTGTTGCGATCCTTTTACTGACAATGTTGCAACCAGCAGTGGATTGCAGCAATCTTTGAATAATTTTAGCAGTGAAAATCCATTGCAAAAATCGACGACTTCTTTGTCTCGTTATCAGCGATCAGAGGAGCTTCTCGGTTGCGGATGGATGGCAGTGGACGTCAACCAATCGCACGACTCGCAGCTCCTGAGTGACGGAAGGTTAGGGACCACTTTGAATAAATCTTTTCATATGAGTCAGAATTCAGAGCCTGCAGTAACAAATCCTGAACCACAAACCAGCTTCCATGTTGATTATGTTCCAGCGGAACACAGCTCTGTGTCACGCGTATATGGTGGAGGTGATTCAAGCCATGGGGTGCGTGGAGGTAGCGGTTTTTACCCGGAAGCATATGCCTCAGTACCACGAGGATCCCCCACCACAGGGCAGCACAGAATATCGACCTTTGCGGATGTGGTATCTCCCATCAGAAGAGACTATGGATCGCCTTTGGTTGGGAAGCGGAGATCTTCCACACCAGATAACAGAACAGAAGAAACACTTGGTTCCTTAGAATCGACGCCGAAGCAACGACCAAATGTTGTAAAACCCTTGCCACCCCCTCGACTGAACAGCATCAACAATGGCTATGAATCAAACTCTCCCGGCCTCCCGCATTATTCCGCATGCTCACAGGAGTCGTCAGACGAGGGAAGACTCAACTCTGTGACAGAATGGCACAGGGTGGAGACAGGCGAAGGAGAAAGTGATGATGGCGAGTATCTGCCTCCTCTGCCATCACGCAACTATGACGTAAATGCCACAATTAACTTGGACTGGCATGGGAGCTCTTGCGGGGATACAATATTTCCTGACGTCAACGCATTTTACCCTGGTGACCACTGTGATCTAGAAAACTCTTGTGACCTCGGAGATAGCGAAGAGACGACCCACATGAGCTGGGACGAGGTGATGAGAGAGGCGCGCAGCCTCGGCATTCCTCTCGCTGCTCCCCCACACCAGGAGCTGACACCGGAGGACAGACGGTCCTCAATTGCGTCCTTGTCAGAGGTCTGCTTGCCTTCATCGCGGGCTAGGGGAGAGTCCACCAGGGATATCGGATGCTCACCTAGGCGTCATGATGCAAGTGGTGCGATGCCCTCATCGCCTGGAAATAAGAACACAAAATCCTCACCATTGCATGACACCAAGAAGTCTTGGCTTCCAAATCTTTTCTCTAAGAAATGTCGAATGACACGAAGTGTTGGCGCGGCAGACGGCAGCGCCCCCGCTATGCGGCGGAAGGATGGAGGGGTCAGGAGAGGTGAGAGGAGTGGGGACGCTGTGCAGCGGCACAGCTCGGCGGCGGACATCCAGCGCCATGCTCTGCCTCCGCCGCCCAAGCCTGCTCGTCAGCTCTCCACACCACAGTCTCCCCACGGAGAGGACTTAGGTCACCGACGCAGGGCGACATCCAGTCTTCATATAGCCAACGAGGGTGGGAGCGAAGCGGGGAGTGCTCATGGGGGTATTTGGGGAAGCTGTCAGAGCGTACCAGCGCGAGCCACTGGGTTAGAGCGCGGGACGGTGGGGACAGGAGGGGAGCGCTGCGGTGTCTTGCCCGTCAGCGACTCATCCAGCAGCATTGGCAGCGCTTTGTCACGCTTCTCACACGGCTACGGCGTCAACGAGGCGCCAGCCCAGAACTGCAAACCCCATTGTGGTAGACTCCCAGGTCAAGGGGTTTCTTTCCAGGGATCCACAGCGCCCCCATCAATGTCATCATCGATGGATCCCGACGACATCATGGGTAAGTGCGCAACGAAGTTCAATTTGTAACTGCTATAAGTTGTTGCATTTCAGTAGTTATTTCTTGAATTTAGAAAATTCATGAGTTAATAATTTTGGAAGTACAAAAAAATGTGATGGGAGCGCGCTCAGATTTGTTTTCGACATGTTTTAACAAATTTCCCCTAATTTTTTGGGGACGGATTTTTTTTTCCGCTTTTATATTCCAGCAAGATTTCCGTACTTTTCGTAATTATCTCCTCCAAAGACGTAATTGAAAACAATTGCCTTAAAATATAATTTGAGTTCACTGATGAAAAAACAGAAGGCAAAATATATTTTACTTTTAGACCCTAGGGGCTGGTTAGAAAAACTGTCAAGAATGGTTTTAGTTGAACTTGGTACAATTTCGAAACGATGCGCAATTGTGCATCTTAGCCTCTTATATTGCTGCCCATGCACCATTACGAGTTAACCGCGACGTTGGTCTCGCTGATTGCGAGTTGAAAGTGACTGTTGTCTATTGCCTATGCCTAGTGTCACGTCACAAAATCCGCAGATTGAGCCAACTCACGGTTAACCTGCAATGGTGGGCAGGCCAATCTAGCATCTTTTTACATCCATAGCATTTTTGTGTCGTGACGGTTAACCGATTCAAAACAGTTATGGAGAATATTTCATATATTTTCTAGCCGAATCAACTGTTTAGTAACAGTGGCTAGTGATTAATATCCTGCTTAGATTCGACTCCGAATCTGGATTAAGGGCCCCATTCGTAGTCATCACTGCTTTTTAAAATCTTTCCGATAAACCTACGGTTTAGGCTATTCTCCTAAAAAAATTTAACCTGCCAGTTGCAAAAACCAATTTCATGAACATCAAAACGCGCTCGACTAGATTATCGCTGAGTTAATCTTTGACAGCAGCTGGTTGCTGTATCTAAATAGATATTGCATCACCCACGATCAATCAGAGGTTAGAATAGTCAACTTAAACGAATGGTCGTTAACTATTGTGCTGATTGGTCGTCCTCTGATATAACCTAGCCATGAATTACTTACTGTTTCGGCTTAAGTTAATAATTGATTATTGACAACAAATGCAGGAAATTTAATTGAATAAAAGCATGAAAAAATGTTTCAAAGGCCAGGGTTTAAAGGGATGCAAGCTATGTTGATCTCAGTCCGACCACTGCTGGCACCCATCTCGGCACCTCAATGGTCAGGCACCTCTGCTCGGAGTCAAATGCAGTCCAATTTGCCACTATTATATACAATATATTACATGTAAATGTATATGTAGGCTGCTGATTGCGAGTTACAGTAATCATGTAGCCTATCCTTACGGCTTAACCCAATCTAATATTGCCGATGCATTTCACTTGCTATTGCTAGCGTTGAGGAGTTAAATCTAAGTTTTTCACGCATCTAGGGTCAAACGGGATAGGATAGCTTGTCATGGGTGCCAAAAAACTTGGACGTGAGTTGGATTGTCCTCAAATTTAAAACACACCCCTCGATCGGTATGTCTATTGAGCTTCAATTCACTTTTAAATTGATTTTATTACATAATATGTATTTAGAAATTGGCATGCATCTTCATTAACACTCTTTTGTGCGTTTTTATTAGTCATGTATCGTTTATTCATTCTGATTGGTTTTTTGGGTGTTCAATATTGCTGCCATGGTAACGTCAACAAAAGTGGAAGTTATTATGAAATCATAAGGGGACTGGGTTTTATCAGTGCTTAAACGGCCAAAGTTGGCCGATTAAAATGTGGGAGTTTAGCCGGCGGATAATCATGCAGTTTATCTCCCGGTAGCGTATTACTAGACTCTAATACGTCAAAAGCCAAAGCCTACGCTAGCCTACACCCTAGCAAAGCCTACGTAACGCGCTTAAGCTGCATGTAATATAAAAAAACATCCCTAGTTTTTTTCTAAGTTTCTAATCAAGTTTTTTATTAGTCACATGTCAGAAATGCGTAGTTTGTTGGCCTCGATTGCGTTAAGCTAAAATATCCCTCGATTGCATTAAGCTAAACAATCACTCAGTTTCTATGTAACAAGTGCAATATTTTGTGAAGATTAAGCTCATTTTCGATAGGTGAATATTGAATTTTGATCCTTGCATATGCAACTTCTATTTTTAAAGCATAATGTATAGACCCTGTTACCCTATAAAACTAAGTCTCGGACAGCGATCGATATATTTTTAAAACTGAGTCCATGACCATAATATCTAACAATCCCTAAAATTTTATGGAAATGTGTATTGTGATTAATAGTTTTTCTTATATAATAGAGGTTGGATTGCATATTTAAAGCATGCTATACAGGAGGGATACTTTATATAGGCTATGTAGTAGTGTACTTCTGCGTTGCTACTGAGCCTACTTTGACAGCTGCTGAACCTGCGCCATAGCCTAGTAGCCATAGCCTGCGTAAGCTATGGCTTTTGTGGTATTGGGGTATGGTGATACGCCTCACGTTAGGGTTAATCAGCTTTCATGAAACACCGAAAATTGATAATCAGTGGCTAAATCTTCCGCTAGGTTTATCTTCAGAGTTCATCGTTACGAATGAAACCTTTTAACAAAAGTAGTGATGACTAAGAATACGGCCCTAAGAGAGCCAATTTTCTAGCGCTTATCCTGAAGTTCAAAAACGTGCGTCTAGTATGGTATGCATTTACACTACTTACCTTCGAGGTAGGACCTTTAACATTAAATACAAAACGGTGAAAATATCAAATGTTTTAATGGTACCACAAATGCTGATTTGACGCAGAAGAGTTAACAGAGGTGTAGGGGAAAAAAATAAGTTACTTGAAGAGGCGACGGAGGTACATTTATGAAGGGAGATAAATGTTCTTCAAAATATTCTTTTCTGCAATTGGTAGCTAATGGCTGAAAATTAGTTAATTTCCTCAACATGTTGATATCTCGTGAGACTGTAGGGCCGGCGTTAGGGTATTAAATTACTATGTAAAATTCATACCTTTTTCCCCCAGTGGGCCCCCCAACAACCGTGGGCCCCCCACAGCTGTGGGCACCCCCACAGCCGTGGCCCCCCCCCCGGCCGGGGGGTAAGGGGGACCCTAACGCTGAACGCTGGCACTGTGAGACTGCAATGGCTAAGTCAGATTGATTAGATTGCTCAAAAACATGGAAATATGCGTTTTCTGATAGTTCACTAAAAAATTACTATGTCAAATTCATACCTTGTGTGTTAAAAAAGTGTGTGAAAAAGGAGATTTTACTAGGTTTTGGTTGAATACACCGAGGCAATGCACACTCAAGTGACTGCACAACTTTTGGTCAAAACGAAGGAAGTTTTGTGGTTAAGGACTAAAGTCGGTATAGGTTGTTATAGAACTTGTCGAGCCGCCGACTGCTTGCGGTCGTTTGTCTTGACGTGCAGACCTGACGTCATGATCCTTAAGGACGAATGCTGCATGCAGCATTCTTTTTGTTAAGGTCACAGTGACCTTAACGACGGTGGCTGACGTTCGTTTGACCGACAGCGCACACACCTAGCGGTCCCGTGTCTATTCGGCCAAACGAACGCCACAGTGAACTTCCTTCGTTTTGACCGAAAGGTCTGCGGGCATTTTAGCAGGTCGTGTGCTGATTCCAGAAACGCGGCACACAGACAATTGAACGCCGCTCACGGTAATTAAGGCCGTCAACTAATAAATTTGAACTCTGAACTGATGAAGCAAACAATGAGTTTGAAAATTTAATAATTCTTTTGCATATGCCTATCGTTCTGTTTCAGTATTATATTGTAATACTATAATGGAAGCTTAAAGTATTAGTAGTATTATAATTCGTAATTTTCATGTAAATATCAAACACGAAAACAATAAGAGTGCAAAGAATCGCGCACAGATAAAGGAAAGTGAGAACACAGCTCTTCTAGACTCACTAGCAGTAGGAGACTTTCTAGCTTGAACTTAGCATTGCCTTACGAACTTTGCAAAAGTTACATCATTGAGTGGTGTTTAAAAAACCATTATAACCCTATATACTTTTTTGCTTTAATGTAGGTTACCACTAAACGAAATGACGCAGGTTTGAGATGCTCTATTTCTTAGGATATATAGGATATATTTTAAGCTCTATCGACCTCTTCCATTGAAACATAAAGGACAGTATTTCCATAGAACGCTGGACGAAAAAAGCAATGAAGCGGTGGTTTTCGTGATGAACGTGATTTAAGCTAGTTAAGATCAGCAGTGCCTCTACTTCTTTTTAAACGGTTACCTGAAATTTAATAAAAATTTGTTAGAATTTGAAGCATTCATTCTGGTTGATAGGCCTATAGCTCAGATGTTGTGAGCATGAAACTTGAAATTGGCTGGCCAGATATTTTGGTTCCATATCGAACTGTCATTATCCATGCTTCATCCAGAGCTGGACCCATCCAACGGTATTGATTATTTTCCTACCCAGCAAGGGAGTATGATCTACAGCCTTGGGCGGGCGGCGGTTCTGTAGCAGGGACTGCTGTCCGACTGACGGTCGATGGGCGGGGCGGGCGGGGGGGGGGAGATGACCAGCTGCAGCCTGGAAGGGAGAGGGAAGGGACGGGAGGAGGACTGACCGCTAGGATTGCAAGGGCAGTCGGGCCACACGCAGCTGGGCCGCGCAACCGAACCTGGTCGCCATAGGCAGCCAGGGTTGAAAGTCACTATGATAGTTAGCGGATTATCAGCCTGCTCGTAGACATTCTGGTGCTGGAACTAACCCTTTAACGTAAACTGATCAGCTTGGGTCAAATTGAATCTCATTAATATTGGTATCCACTAATGCCAGTTAACCTCGAGGTGGTCAATGGGAGAGTTGAAAGTGACCGTTGTCAATCTCGTATGTCCGACGTGACGTCACACAATCCGCCGATTGAGAGTATCACAAACTAACCCCAGCTCTGCGGACTCACCTGCTCCAGATGTGGTCTTGAAGCAGGACGTGCAGCCATGGACCCTTCTAACGTATATCATAGACATTGAGATTAACTCGCAATGGTGAATACCAATATAAGTCCTCAAAGTGACGACCTATGATGACCCATATATTGAAGAGCCGTGAACTATTATAGTTATACTATTAAAATGACTGTATAGCTAGCTAGTTATTTTTAAAGTCAAATCTCGACTACTAAATTTTGGCTGCATAGTCTCCGGACAAGAACGCTATGTAAAATGCATTTTGAGATTCAAGTGAATTGGTTCTCTTGGGCAATAGCACTAGCTATAGATTATATTTGCATGCCTATTGTTGATAGCTAATGTTTGAAATATTAGCGTTTAGTATATTTAATCATACTGAGTAGGAAGTTCGCATTGCATCGGTCATAGATTCAATATTGCAAGTAGCCTATTGTTGACCCACGGATAGTTTATGGGATGAGATATGATGGCTGATCTCGGACCGCCGGGTGTTGTTGATTGCAGGAGTGCCTCATAAAATTGTCAGTCTCAGTTTTTTTCCACGCTCCTTATAACGAGCAGCTATATTGCAGCCATGTATCATTCTTTGCAATCATTGGTCGATGTTGTGCTCGATTTTGACCCATTTTATCGTTATGACTCCTTTGCAGGAAATCCTAATCGAGATTTTGTCAATAGGCGCATCGTACTGTATCGTACTGTACCGGGAGCGGGAATGAAATCTGCACAAATTCATTTAACTCTTGCTAATTTGCATACCGGGTGGAGGAATTTGTTGTTATTCAAATTTAAATAAGTTCAGATTTTTAATATGGTTAGGGATACGTTAGGATTAGCAAGTTTGGGTTAGGGCTGCTTTAGGATTAGGGCTAGGTTAGGGTTTGGCTAGGTCTTCTGATATCTTTTTCAAATTCCACCCAGTTTGAAATTAGCAAGAGCCAGGAAAGTTGAGGAAACGGTAACATTATTTTGTTCAAAGAACCGATAACTACATGCACTATGTGTAGAAATAACTCTTTTGAAGTGTACTTGAAAAAATCAGACTAATCATTTGAAACTAGACTGAAGCACAGTACTCGTGCATAAACGGCATGCGCGCAGGCCGCCACGAGTAGATAAACATATGTTTTGAAATTTACAGCAGGATTCACCCATTTTGGAAAAATTAGGCAAACATCTACAACATGAACACAAAACACATTTTCTGTGATACTTAAATTTCGAGAAATTGAAAACAACGAAAAACCAAAAAATTAATAAAAATCTGGAGGGGGCTTCAGGGGGTACAGTTAATTTTATACAAGTCCAAGCAAAACTATATCATCAGGGCTTAGTGCGCATGTTCCCAAAATTTTGTTCAAAATCTGTTCAGTGGCGGCTGAGTTATGGTGGCGCAAGGGATTTGGCCCCCCCTACTTTTATAAAAATCGATCTCCCGTCTCATGTATCAATATTTTGTTAAAACATATATAGGCCGATTTTTAGCCCCGACCAAGTGCCACACAACAGTGGAAAATCTTGCAAATCAGAATGATAATAAAAAGTTATCTCGATTCTTCAAAAGTGCATAATATGACCCCCCCCAGGCCCCCTTAACATTTTAAAGTAAATTATTAAGCCAGGAATGCTTTCCCCAATGGCATATATATTTCGCCCCTGGTTTCATTATTGTAGCGCTCACGGTTGTTACCCACGATTACGTGAATTACAATTTTTCAAAATCTGGGGGGGCTCCCGGGGGCACCGTTCATATTTATCAAAATTTAAGCAAAGCTGTTTTATCCGGGCTTAGTCCGCATGTTCTCTCAAAAAATGGTCAAAATCCGTTCTGTGGTGGCTGAGTTATTGTGGTGCAAAGGTTGTGCCTCCCCCCAACTTTTATAAAAACCGTTCGCCCACCTTACATACAGATCAATATTTAGTTAAAACACGTATAGGGCGTTTTTTTGTAAGTAGTAAGTGGAACAATCTGATGCAAAAAGCGTCCAAATCGGACTGATAGTAAAAAAGTTAGCCCGATCCTTGAAAAAGCGCATGAAATATCCCCCCCAGGCCCCCTTAATATTTTGAAATGAATTATTCAGCCAGAAACGCTTTCCCCAATGGCATATATGTTTTCCCCCTGGTTTCATAATTGTAGCGCTCAAGGTTGTGACCCATAATGACGTCAAAATTTAAAAGAATTAAAATCTGGGGGGGGCTCCCAGGGGCACCGTTCATTTTTTTCAAAATCCAAGCAAAACTGTATAATCCGGGCATAGTCTGCATGTTTCCTGAAAAAATGGTCAAAATCCATTCAGTGGTGGCTGTAATGGTGGCAATGGTTTTTGCCCCTCAACTTTTATAAAAACCGTTCGCCCATCTTATATATCAATATTTTGTTAAAAGATGTATAAGGTGATTTTTGTAAGTAGTAAGTGGAACAATCTGGTGCAAGAAGCGTGCAAATCGGACTAATGGTAAAAAGGTTTTTGCGATTCATGCAAAAGTGGACGCGGTGGCCCCCCGGATACCCCCACAATGTTTACAATGAAATTTTTTCGCTGAAAACTTTCGTTACGGGAAAAATGTTTTGATCCTTATTCTAGACTTATGGGTCAGGAGGCGAGTCTCCGGGAATGCGCCAAAGATGCGTAAGAAAAAAAAAGTAGAAATAAAATTAATTATAATTAAAATAAAGGTACCGGGCCGAAACAATACGGCGTTTGCCTATCAGCGCGCGCCGTAATAAAAGTTAATGTTATATATTGTGTCACCCTTTTAAATAGTGAGGAATAAAAATATGGATATCCAAAATGTATGTCACATTTCTGACAGAAATTATCACACTTAAGAATAAATGCGAACAAAACATTTTTATATGTACAGCGAACATCTTCAATATTTTAGCAACTAATTTAATTTTAATTTTTTTTTATATAAATGAAATTAATAAGTTAATAAAAAATAAAAATAAAAAACTATATGTAATATATAATGAATTGTTTTCATTATAGTCGATTATCTCAGAGATAAAAAAAAAATATTATGAGTTTAGAGTCCGTTTGGGCGTACAGGGACATCGGGGACCTAAAGATGTGGTTTGTTAATGGTAATCATATTTTATTGGTGACAGATCAAGGAAGTTTGGCCGCTGTCTTTTCTTCCTTCTGCCACAGCATTGAGCAAGATGCTGTTGTAGTCGTTCCTACTCGTAGATCGTAGGCCTACACTGGTCAATGGATGTTTTATTTTCATTGTTCATTTAGCATCTGCAGATGGTATGAATATTGAGTATCATAGCGCATAGCTACGCCACAGTGAGGCGCTGTGGTGTAGCGGTTAAGGCGTCGGACGCGAGTCCCAGGAAGCTGGGTTCAAGTCCGAGCGCTGGCAACTGAAACCATAGGTTACAGGCCCTTCAGCAAGCCTGTTAAACACACAAGACTGTCCCTAGCTGCTAACCCGTGCAAGATAATTATATATTTGGTAGGCGTCTGGAAGGGCATCCTGCCGTAAACCCCAGCTCCAGCAATTCTCACCAGGCCTATTAGGCGCTAAACGTCTAACCCGTGTGAAAACATGGGTATAAACAAATTAGACGACTAAAAAGGAGGTTAGTTGTACTAATTTTTCTACAGTAAGTTGGTTTCACTGGAGTGTTATAGATTTTTGATCCAAGAACAGAAGTTATTAATATAGAGATCAGATCTCATGCATCTTGAATTTATATCAATTTTTACATGCGAATAATTTAATTGGGATCAAAATTTGTATCTACTATACAATTTTGATTTGGATCAAAGTTTAGCATTGATTGATGCGACTGGCTTTGCAAGCGAACTCCGGCAGTGGCAGTGGCCAAAACTATAGGCCTACTAGAATGGTTAGATATAAAGCGCCCTTGTGGTGACTTACCTGTAGGTCATGTTGCGGCGCTATATAAGTTGCCTAATGTTGATGGATTGGTTGATTAACTTGCCATTGAGAGGTTATTACTCAAGAAAGTGATTGCCTAGGTGTAGGCTTATTACAGGGCTAACTAACCCTGCAGATGTGACGGCACAGTGCCTCGTAGGTGTAGCTCAGCGGTTCTTAAAGTGCCGCCCGCGGGCTAAAAGTGAACCGCGATGACTTTTTAAGTGGCCCGAGGAAGTGTCACCGAAAGCGACACTTTGACCCGCGGAACTCCTGCTGAAAGGAGCATTTCGCCCCGCGGCAATGTTGGTAGAATTTCTATTGTGGTTGATTGCTTGTTTTGGGCATGTCTCCCCTGGAGCGACAAGTTTCTGAGTTTTGCCCAAATTTTTGGTTATAACTTAAACCCAAGAAGGAGAGAGCATCGCCCAAATTATGAAGATGCAGAGACGCCGCTGATGCTATCTGCTATACTGTATCATTTTGGAAGGAGGACTGCGAGGCATACACATCGTGTTTCAAAAAAAGGAGGCATCAAACTTGCGGCTGTTACTTTCTCAAATGTTGACTGTTTGAACAATTCTTTCACCACAAGAAAGAGGACTAGATTTTCAACAAATCGCATATGCTGCTTACCAATACCTCGCAATAATGTTGGGGCAATACATTGAAAGTTGAGAAATCAAAATCTTAGATTTCCTCTATAGCATAAAATTTTGATTGCGTGATTTCGTCATTGTAGGACTCGCAGCAGCTGCTGAGACAGGAGAACCATCTCAATGACATTTATTTTTAGTCCTTAAATATCAAAAGTAAGGTTGGTATGGGTCTACAGTCCACCTTCAGCACGATCACTGAGCTAGACCGTTTTATCGATTGACTTACTGACTTACTGTTCGTTATTCAGCAGCACTGCATGCAGAACATCAACAGCACTCCGCTTCCTATACACTACTGAATTAATAGATTACTTCGTGCATGTGAAAGACCAATATTTGTAACATCTGATACTTTGACAACTTCATGTTTCATTTCTATTCATTTAAAATTAATGTTAAATGTGTACAATAAGTGAAAACTGAAGTAAATTTCACCTTTGATGTTGGAAAATCGACGATTTTAATTTTTCAACTTTTTCGATGTATTACGGCAGCATTATGAAGATGTTTTGGTAAGCAGTATACAATTTGTATACAATTTGTTGCAAATTTAGTCATCTTTCTATTGGTGAAAGAATTGTGAAAAACAGTCAACATTTGACAAAGTTACAGCCATAACATTAGTGCCTCCTTTTTTTGAAACACGGTGTAGATGATGTCTGGAACTAACAGAAATGACAGCTTCCATTCATTCTAGTCGACCAGTCGTGCTGTTAGCCAGTTAGCAATAATGCTGTAGGCCTATGGTCTTCATGCGCTATCTGCTTTGATCTGATGAGGAGCGCTGCTGATGAATGTGGATACCGAACACCGAGCCTCGCTTTCGGTTGATGAAACCCCCGCAACATCGGCATCCGATAGCCCCCCTCCCCTTATCGTCATTAATGTGCTCTTTCCTCCCCCACCCCCCATTAATCATTAATCAGTTTCAAGCCGCGTTTTGCCTATATCTTATTGCAAAGGGCCACATTGCTTCAAGTTATACAGCCTTAATCGATAATATCAGCCTATGGTAAGCTACTTAGGCCTATTAGTCTATTACGTTATTAACTTTTTAGGCTTGATGCAGCTTTAACTGAGCTGCAATTGTATAAAATCGTAGCTAAGGTACCGAAGTAGATTTTAACCTTTTTAAATTATAGGAGTTGCTCTAGAAAATTATAGATCTATGTTGGCCTACTAGGCCTCGGGCCTCGGCTACTACACATGATATCCACACCCCACAGTGACTCATACTCGAGTCACTGCGATGTCATTGCCTAGAAACTCGTAGGCCATGCATGCGTAGTAGCCTGAATGTAATGGTATGTTCACATCTAGTTGAATTGAGTTGATTTGAATTTAATTGAAAACGACATGTGATATCGTACGCTTTAAGCCTACGCTTTCATAGTGAGAACAGGGCATAATCATAGCTCTTGGTAAATATCGATCAATAGTAGACCACACACGTTGCTGCTGCCATGCACGAGATTGATCTACATTTTATTGCCAGCTGGTGTAGGAATAATGTTGTCCTTACCGAGGCGACAATTTCTTTCTCGCGGGGCTCAATTAGGCCTACTCAATTAGCATTGGGCCCCATGCAGTGACCGAGCGTTGGCTGAGCGCTGTCGCTCGCTAGAGGGGTTCTCGCTAGAGTAGACGACGTTTTCTTAATGCAGTGCTGTTAGTCGACAAGCGTCACTGCCTGTGATTGATCGAGTCACGTGGGTCCCCTCGGCCGCCTTCTTACTTTGTGCTGCTGCATATTAACCAGCTTGGAATATATTTTGGCAAGTATTGCATCAGCGCCTGGTAACCGATAGTGGTTTTAAGGTAGACTGATGGGCATTGTAGAAACACCATTGCAGACGAATTCAAACCACCTTCTCAAAGTGACAAGAAGTGACTCACGCAGTGTTGCAAATGTACGATAATACGATAATTGTACGATAATGTAACCCTTTCTTAGGGCATTGTACGATGTACGTTAATGGATTTACGATGATGGCATTTCTTATCATCATTTCGAGGTAGCACAATAGCTTTTTTTTGGACATGTAAATTTGTTGAGGAAAAAAAAATTAGTTGTGTCATAAAAATTGAAAGTTGCTAGAAATGTCTGGAAATTTCAGAGGAAATACCCAAAATGACTAGTAAGAACGAAGCAAAAAATGTCAAGTACGGATGCGGAAAAATTTTCCATCAGCACCCCCTCTCCCCTCCCTGCTCGTAAGTTTTGCGTCAGACAGAAGAAAACTGTGACTCTTTGGTGCTTGTTTCTGCGTTTTGTTGTTTTTTGGTGTTTTTTGGCCGTTTTCATGTGTTTTTGACCCAAAAGACGTACGATAGCAGGCTGAAAAACACAATAATTGTACAATTTTTTCGACCAAAAAACTATAATTGAGAGCCTTTTGTACGATAGTTGCACTCTGAAAAAAAAAAGTCAAAATAAAAGATAAAATTAAGTACCGGGCCAAGCAATATGGCGTTCGCCTATCGGCACACGCCCTAAAACTTGATAACTCTGCTGTCACGATCTTCGTCGCGTCTGGGATTCGAACTGATGAACTGAGCCGCGTCTGGGATTCGAACTGGCGAACTGCGGCAATCGTAATCCGACACCAACGACTTCGACCCTTGTTGGTCGTTTTACTTAAGCAAGATCGCAGGGAATTTCATTTCAGATCCTGAGTTGATATGTAATTAAGTGTGCCCTAAAATTAGTTTGTGCCCTCAACAGGTATCCAGGGGCGAATCAGCATGCACAACAAATAAACTTTAATTTTTCAATAGTGATGTTTATTGTAATGTTTTTTGACATTCTGATGCTGGTGGAGGAATCAATTGAGTGATTGACAGAAGTGTAGCTGGGTATTAACGAGATGTAGCCAGAGGACAATTATTTGTTATAGGCTTCAGTCAGTCAAGTCAAATCAGAGATGGACCACTATTGCTAACCGACGATGTCACCACACCCATGACAAATCGATTACTCCGGTCTCAAATAGGCCTAGAGTGAATTGAAGGAAGCGAATTCGACTAAGGCATTAAACCCACGTTAGTGGTACTGGCATTCTGATGAGCATGACGTTGAAGTCCTGACCCCTAAATCGAGGAGTCCGTTGCTTGGTAGGTTAAACCTTAATTTAGCGAAGATCGCTGACACAGAAATGGCAAGGCCCTTTTGAGCAGTATATTATATGAGGTATATATTTTCTTTTGTAAATAAATAATTTTACCAAAGTCAAATATTTCTGACATTTATTTGCATACCGTATATTCGTAGAGATGGAAGAAGTTACACTTTTTAAAATGGGCCTACCGTACTTTAATAATTTAATTCCAAACGTTTATCAGATTTTGTAGTCTAGGCCTACCTTATCTTAAGTCCTCTTCTCTCGAGGTCATTTTGTAATTTATAAGATATTGAAAGTTACATTTGTGTCACCACAAACTCAATCTTTGCTCACGCCCCGAGTGCGCGTTAGAAGCGGCTCTCAGCTGGATCTCAGCTGGACTTTCCTGTGGATCTGGACTTGAACTGCAGTTAAGTGCTGGACTACCGGTCACTCACTGGTCAGTTCCTCGGCTGCTATCACTATCTAATCAGTCCTTGAAGCGAGATTGATGGTCTGGCTGCTGCGCCTGGATCTTTGCCCAGGCCTGGATGCAGTCTCCTTCCATTAAAAGATTTTGCTGCCATGAGCCTGAGATTGTGGCCTATATTGAAAGGGTCAGGTTCTATACTGACATGTTACTACTGTTACCAGCGAAGTGCAGCGCCTAAGATTTGATCACGGTAATATTAATGCCTACTACGAGTACACTGTTCTATTGTTGCAGCCTGGACTCACTGAACTGAACCTTGCTTTGTCGATTGATCAAGCCAATAATAACCGCTACTCGTGGGGCGGGGTCAACCCCAATGTCTGCGCAGCCCAGATTGAGGACTGGTACAAGCGCATTGTAGCTGCGCTTCATCAAGCTGCTGCTGGGTTCATTCCTAAAACTAAATGTAATGCTCTTAAGTTTTGGTGGGACGAAGCTTTGGATGAATTAAAACAAGCTGTTATGCTTTCCCATAACTTATGGGTGGATGCTGGTAAACCTTGAAGTG
>JAQIWG010000708.1:0-30247 GCA_034695025.1 Chamaedrilus cognettii
GCTTACATTTCAGCTTATATTTCAGCTTATATTTCAGCTTATATTTCAGCTTACATTTCAGCTTATATTTCAGCTTACATTTCAGCTTATATTTCAGCTTACATTTCAGCTTACATTTCAGCTTATATTTCAGCTTATATTTCAGCTTATATTTCAGCTTACATTTCAGCTTATATTTCAGCTTACATTTCAGCTTATATTTCAGCTTACATTTCAGCTTACATTTCAGCTTATATTTCAGCTTATATTTCAGCTTATATTTCAGCTTACATTTCAGCTTATATTTCAGCTTATATTTCAGCTTATATTTCAGCTTGTATTTCAGCTTATATTTCAGCTTATATTTCAGCCGTCATGGCATGCCAACTTTGCCTGATGGCAGTTCAAGTACTATTAGTCCAATCGTGTATTGACATTTCGTTTGTGTCTTCATCCTGATTTCATCTGGGCTGAATTAGGCATAAGTAGCATTACTTAATATTTGTACAGAAGTGCTTGTCCTCATATCGGCTGGGTTTGGTGTGGCCGCCTGCTTATCCATGGTTGTTCTCAGACATCTACTCAAGCTCAAACCAAGCAGGTTTCCTCCTCTTTCTTTGTTGCAATGGCATTCTCGTATTTCAGCTATTTGTATTAGCTGATTAGTATTATGAATTTTGCGATCTATTTACTCTCCGTATATTCGGTTTTAGAATGCCGTACTGCTTAATCTCTGTATTTCGGCTTTAGAAACCAAAAATTAAATCGTGCCATATCTATGTTATACGCCTTATTCGTACAATGATTTCGCTCATGTTTAACTAGCGTATCTTTTGTACATTTTTATTTTCATTTAATTACTGCACGAATTGGTTTATAATGCTTATTTTAAAATTACATCGGCACACATACAGGAATTAAGTTCTGCTAGTATTTTTATTTGAATAAATTAAATTAAAAATAATAAGAAATAATGCAAATAATTTTCTCATAAGTTTTACATAACACTATTGAATGAGTGCTACTGGAAGCTGACCAATAGCAGAAGCTGATTAAAAAGAATATTAAGATTGTGTAATTTTTATTGGATGGTTCAGGTAACACACAGGGTTATACCTATACGCAGGGTTTAGTTTAGGAGGCGTAGTACGCGTAAAACGAGGTTTTTAAAATCATTAGGCTTATTAAGGGTAGGCGTAGCGTTACGCGTAAAAATGAATGATGTAGGCTAGGCGTAGGCCTATGCATTTTTTAAGATGTGATGGCGTAACGACTGACTGTGTAAGATAGTCGTCTGACGTCGATGATTGCCGCGGAAGCGCGAGTTTGGTACAGTTAGGCCTAAGTTGATGAGTAGCTATAGTTAGAATGGTTGGAAAAGGGACCACGACAGTAAAGAACGGCTTCGACAATTTTCAATGGTGCAGGCGTAAGATAACGCGACTTTCTCAAAAATGAGGCGTAACGCTACGCCGGTTTCGACAGGGCTAAAATTAACTCTGCTTATACATTGTAGTTATTACACTGCATGGCTTAAGCTACATACCTAAGTTATCCCGCATGTAACTTACATGTTTTGTTGCTGTGGTATTTCAGACACGCCGAGAGACGCATGAAATGTAATGGTTGAAGGAAAAAAAAGAAGAAGAAGAAGAACTACAAAATCGCTTTTAAAATTATATTCCGGAATGAATATAATACAATTATAGCGACTCCTCTGAACTTTTGAAATCTGACATGGGGACGCCAAGGGCATTATTTTTTGGCGTTGGAGTCAAATTTTATGGCGTCATAGACGCCGCGACGCCGGTTAATAAAAGTCCTGAGTCCAAAATATTGACAGAGATGTATCTGCTACATACTGCCATCTCCTAATGATTAGAATATGCAGCGTCATTAAAACAGTGATGCAGTTATATCATTTGATTTTCAGTTTTCAATTCTCGTCGTGAACAAATGTTAGCAATTCGCATCTTTTATTTTAAAATCAAAGGCTGGCTTTTTCTATCGAGTGTTAAAATTTAATGTCATGTCATGATCTACATCCAATGAGCACACTGAAAGCTTGATCTAGGATTAATTTAACTCCATGTGATTCGTTCTTTGGATATTAATCTCGGATTTAACACTAGATGAAAAAACCTCACGCTCTTACATTCACCTATAAGTGCATTAATTGAATTCAACAGGACTAGCGTTACGACCCACTGCACGCATTATTTAATGTCCATCAATTACTCGTACAATACAGCGAGAAAGTCACACGATCAAACGTATTCTGGTCGCGAATATTAAAATCGACAAAATACAAAACAAAGTAAAAATAAAGCGCTCTCATAATTAGGCTTTGCCAGATGACACAACACAAAGAATGTATCTGCTGACTGAACGGTTGACTTCCAATCAAAGGAGAGCTACAACCTCCATGGCCTCGACCATCTTGAATCACTAATATTGGTATGACCATGACGGAAAAAGCTCACATTGATTCAATGGCCGGATATTCAGAAAGTGAAGTTGACTTATGCCTATGACTACCGTAACGTTACTTTTCTTAGCGGATAATCCGGGGATTGAGACGATTCGAGGTTCATCCTCAATAATGCATACTTTATTCCGAAAGTGTCATATAAGGCTTAGGGCCGGCTTATGTACGCGCTGTTCCTTTTCAAGCTATTCATTGAAAAATTAAGCTGGATTAGATAGTCTGACACAAACCAATATGTGCAAATGAAAAATCTTGATTGGATATCTTCCACTTGAAGAGATATCGGCGATTTAAAGAACCGGCCATAGAAGACACCAAATCGGATACCACATTTTTGTCGATCTATCGCCAGAATCTTTCCAAATTATTTTCAAAACAAAATGAATATTTTTATGATAGTATTTTTCACATCTGTAAATATTATTGCGATGCAAAAATGAAGCTAACGTCTCTTCGTTATGACTAAAAAGAAACGAAACACTTTAATAATTTTGGAAATTGTATAGAATATTCGCCTTTGATAATAATAATCATTTGAACGCGATACGGTTACTAAGCCTGTAAACCATGCGAACAAGAACTTAAAACATTTAACTTGTCAAAAGTGCCGAATAACTTCTGCATGACGATCAAATATTGAAAAGATCCGAAGAGATTCACACGCTAAAACGTTTTGCATGTGAAAAGCCTAAATGTTCATCTACTGTTTTGTACAACGGCGACACTCAATTCTAGGCGTGACTAGCGGCAGCACTTTCACAATCTGCGACGGACGATATAAGAAAGCAGAATCCAATAAAACAATGTTCGAAGCTGTAGACACAATAATTATTATAATAAGCAGACTCAAAACGAGCACGCTACCATCAGCTGTTACGACAACAACCATATATATAACTACCTGGTGAGCCGAAAAAGCGACCTCAAAGTTTTTTACTTCATCAGATAACTCGTAGGAAATGCTACTAAATTTGCTACAAAATTCAGATGGCTTGTTACTAGGTAGAATACTCACTGCGGAGTATGCTAAAGTCCTCTCTCTATGCATCCATCATGCCTAAATGTCATTAAGTCATGAGTTTCTCAGTGTCTAATGTCATAGTGTGCTAAAATTGTTCATCAGCTTTAATTAATCCTTCGCATACAAAATTATTAAAGTACCCGCGCAAATCTTATTGAGCAGAATAATATTGAACAGCCTTCCGAGCAAATTCTATACATGGCTTCAAATATTTAAAACAGTTTTCTTAAAAGGTTGAAGGTTTAAAAATATCCATCTCACTTTAACAGCACCAATTAAAATCTGTGTACGATAATATTCTTAGATAAATGCAAAACTTTATTTAATAGAAAATACATAGATACACAATGAGGGAATGTACGAATAGAGAGGGAGAATTCTCAATAGATTTTCATTTTAAGCACAGCCAAAAATCGGACAATGAGGTTTTAATGTCCCACATCAAAGAATATTTTTTAGCTCATTACCAAGAGAAGAAACTAAAAGACTAAGCAGAAAACCGAGAGAGAAAAATTTTAGAATAACGTATCACTACGCTATTACAAAGTTATTATTACACTAGAAATAACAACAAACTTTCATAACTTCAGTCAAAATCACTCTTCTAGAAAGTCTTGCCGTGACGTCATGCATTGTTTGTGACGTCATGCACGTATTTGATAGAGCCGGACATTATCTGGGGCCTCATATACGTACACTTCTTAAGATTTTCTGAAATTTTATCCTAACTGAAATTTAAAACAAATAAAATTCAATCGCCGTCCGCTGTGACGTCATCATTCGGTTTGCGCGCGACCGTGTGGAGTTTCCAATAAAAAAGATAAGATTTGCAAAAGATTCTCTTAAGGCAATCTTACGACTAAGATTGTCATAAGATATCTACGTGAATGGGCCCCCTGGATTACAATTAAACACCGGACTGAAAAATCGAACCTTAGTTATTTTGACATCGGCTACTCAGAAGCCACAGTTGCACAGTGAAAGCAGCGAACCGACAAGCACTTTCTTACACACCATCGCAGCGGATGACAACTTCTAAACGGTCAGACTGACGGCTAGAAAAAATAGGCCTACAACGACACTAACACAGGCGCTTATTTACAGGCAGTTACAGAGTTGAAAGTAGACGACTCGATGGATCCTGGACATTGCCCGAAGGATCCTAGACATACATGTAGCCACACGTTACTAAACAGTGACCAAAGTATACAACTATCAGAGTATACGACTTCATGATGCTCACACGAAAGGATTTCTTAGTGTAGTGGCGAACACATAGTGCGAATGCGTAGTTGTACAGTATACGCGGTGATTCAGAAAAACGGGAACCAGTAGAATGATCCGTATAACTCAACCAATTTGCCAATCGATTTACATGAAACTTGAAACAATAATACCAGAGAGATATTATGAATTCACAGTTTGTGTTCAAACTGTCCGCCGTTAGCTACTACACACGCACGAAGACGGCCACGCCATTGTTTGGCTGACGCGTCAATGACGCGCTGGTTCAGCTTTTCCCACTCATCCACGATGCGCTGTTATTATTAAAAGCGAACTGTAAGGAAATGAAGATAAATATTTAACGAGCAGCGGTACAAGCCCATACGCCTACGACGTTAAAAGCTCCATGTAAATCGATTGGCAATTGGTTGAGTGATAATGATCATTCTGCTAGTGGGAACCAGTCTTCCTGAATTAATTCTGTGAAACACAAAAGTTTGCATGCTATTTTAGCGGTTTTACCTCATATAAATTTTGCTGCAGACATACTTAATTTTGCGCGTTTTTTGAGGACTGCCGATTGTACATAGCATCTGCAGTATTATTATCGTGCATGCAAGTTTTTTACTGCTTCGCGAAACTTGCCAAAACGACACGCATGAAAAAATTTCATGTTTTACAGTACGGTATGCTGTATATATATCACGCAATAGTATTCTGCTGATAATGTTACTGATATTGTTATTGTATACTTGCCATTGAAGACGAAGTAAAAGTTTCGGTACGCTATCCACGTAGCATACAGTGAAGACTACTTAATTAAAGGCAGTCATTCAAAAATAAATGTACGAAAAAAATTACGCTTCAGTCGTAATCTTAGACTAGAATGTGTACATTTTGCATATTTGCAGAATCGGTGACTCAATTTTCTTCTTTTTTTTACACTTTTTTAGTGACTGATTTTGAACACACCACATTGCACAACGCTACAATAAAAAAGTCATGACACGTTCATAAAACACTTATGGTGTGCTTGCGCATCGATTCATGCAAACGTGATAAACAAAACCGTGAAACACAAACAAAATATTCTTACGGCTAGTTGCTCGACCTCGATTTGAAAATGTGATAATTCGCACATTACTCAAACTGCGGTTTGAGCTAAACTGCAGTTAGAAATTTTTGAGTTGCTCGACAATTTTCTTCGGTATAAGTGCGAATTAGCAAATGTGCAAAAATATTACTGAACTCTGGTCTTCATTAGCGTTCCGGAAGATCCTAGTCGTGTTAATACATGTCAAAAGTGGTGAATGTTCAACAAAATCGTGAAATTTTAGTCCTGAAACGCAACTGACTTTCCGACGTTTTGGCTGTTAAAAACATCCACAACGTGTTTAACTCGCAGAAATGTGCGAATTGGAAAATAAATTCGCAGATTGCTAATTTGCACATTAAATCGAGGTCGAGCAACAGAAAGTTAAGATAAATCGGACTGCGTCACTAAATCGCGCTTAAATCGCACTCAAATCGAGGTCGAGCAACTAGCCGTTAAGGAGTTATATCTTTTACTTAAATATTATGATTCCTTCCGCCCTACACGCTGTCAAATTACCGCAGTTCTTTGCATAGTTTCGTTCAAATCTTTGTCGCTCAGATGCTTTAGATAAAAACTGATACGCGCGATATTGATAAATTTACACAATACAAAGGCAACAAAATAATATCAGATCAAAACGTTACATTCAAACACTGATGGAAAGCTGGCATACTCGGCACTATTTCAATTCTGAATTAATTATTCGACAAAAATAAAAACTATCCTCACTAATCAGCGAGTGAACTCGTCATCGCAAAAAGAAACAATTATAGCCACTGGTAATCGATTAATTTTATGATTTTTCGTTTTTTATTTTACCTGGTACTGCATTCCCAGGCGATAAAAACAGGCCTATGTAAAGGATAGACCTGTGATAAAAACAATGCCGTCTGGAAACCTAGGACTCTGAATCTGGAGTGTGGATAAAAGTGCCGCGAAACGAGACAGCATTAAAGTGTTGAAGTGTCACAGAGAGTCGCTGATTTAATTAGTTAAAAGTCTATCTATATAAAATTACATTGTCATAAAATCAAAGTTAAACGTCTCTCGCTGGTATGAGAGTTGTGAACAAGTTGTCAATGAAATTACAAATTCATCAAACAACCAATGATTGACATCTCCAAAATAACATCTTTAAACATAAAAAATATCTAGAGGGCATGATTCATCCAATAGACTGATGAAGAAAACAGGCATTTGCTATTCTGAAAATATTCAAATTTTCTCTTCCAAGATCGATTAATTGCTCAATGAAACAAAATTACAAAATAATACATATATATATAATAAAAACGGATGAAATTCATCATCGACCACAAGAAACTATTATATAAACGTTTGAAATTAAACCCGCAGCCAACGCCCAAACACGCATACTGCAATAGCCAATCAGATGACGCTGATCGATCATATTTAAATTAAACGTAGTTTTAAATGTCAAAATTAAATAAAAGGGTTACGCAATAGCCACCAAATAAGAAACTTCATGAGGGTAATTGATATTGACCAAAGTAAACGTCATGAAACAAATTAGTGATTAACTTTGGCCATAGTATAAACGAGGAGCAGCGGCTAACAGAATGAATTAAATGCCACATTAATGATAAGTCTGCTTGAAGATCATTAATTAACAGAAAAAAATTTGACGACCAGATCAAAATCGAACAGAAATCAAAAGTTACAACACTCTTCCCGATCATTGCAGCAACGCTCTCGGCGACAGGCTTTCAATTAATTCCGTTTTCGTGACTTCTTAACTTGAACCTACAACCGGACTCCACATCCAGGTCAAACTGCACCGAAAATTACACAAAGATCCACAAAGCCAACGGTGCATCAGCCTCAACCCGCGTGATCCACATTTGACCGCGGCACCGAAAGCTACACAAAGATCCACAAAGCCAACGGTGCATCATCCTCTATCCGTGTGACCTACATTCCCCACAGAGAGCTATACAAAGGTTGAGAGAGCTGACGGTGGTGGGTTGACCTCAGTCGGCGTGACCTTGGTTTCCTCAAGTTTCTTGTAGCCGGGGGCGGTGGTAGCCGTTTGTTCGACAAACGACCCCTCCTCGTTGAATTTGGTCGGGTCGGGTTCTTCGTAGACTCCCAGGCTGTCTGAGTTGTCCTCCTCGTCGGATTTTCCCCCGGAGCTTTCCAGCGAGCCCTGGCTCTTCTTGATTGTCGGCTCCTCCCTAAAGCCGCAGCGGAAAGGAAAACGGGTTTTAAATATTTTTCTAGAGCTTCTAAATTTATTATTATAAATTCCTAATTTATATTATTATAAATAACAAAAATAATCACCATTTTTGACGTATATTCTAAGGCGTTAGAGGCAACAGGCAAGCCTGTTGCTTGCTGTAATTGATATCAATTAAAAACTAAATTGCTGCCATCCTTTAAAAAGGGCACTGCATGGTAATTTTATAGAGTTTAAGGATCTTGGTCCCGTTTCTCAAAATAAGTGAAGTAAATTTTGGCCTAAGACGTTCTTAAGAAAATCTAAGGAAAATGTGATCGTTTGGTATTCGAAACTCCGCACCGCCACGCGCAATATGTCAAATAATGACGTCACGACGGTCGGCGGCTGGATTTATTATTTTATTATTTTAAATTTGTTTCAAATCCGATTTAGGGCTAAGTTTAAGCTTAGGCTATAGTTGGGTAAACTTTGAGAACCTAGCCTGTTTCCCAAAGTTTACTCAACTATTGCGTCTAGTTGAAGGCTGTGTTTATGCGATTTAAATAACGCTAATGGCAAATGGTGAATTTTTGTTGTTATTCGTATAAAAAATGTCATCATTATTGTCTGGCATTATTATCGCAAGGCGCAAAAAAACGTCAAGAGTCTGGATTAATTATACAAAAAAAATCAACATTGTCGACTCGACAGAAAAAGAAAATGTAAAATGTACGTACTGCCTGAAATACTCTCCAAAGGTGGCTTCTTCGTCCAACGTCCCCTTGTTGCCGTGTAGTCTCTCCTTTTCGTACACTGAAACAAGATAAACAATGTCACATTTAAACTGTCTCGACCATTCAACTTTCGTCTCGGCCACATCCGGACAATGACTGCTACTAACAGAAATAAAAGCATAAATGTCGATCAAAAATGTCCTAATTTTGGAATCGGACAATACCGCATTTCTTTTTAGATGCCTATTCCCGCATCTAAAAAGAAACTCGCCAAAAATTTGTTCAATTTTAATTTTTTCGTCAGGCCTTACATTTAATCGCAAAGACTTGTACACATTTTTCAATCTATGACATCTGCTGATTGTTCCTCCATCCGATTGATTTTAAATTTACAGTTAAATTTATGTAAAATCCCTGTACAGAGTCGCTGTAGAGAAGCAATTGAACGTCTAAGGGATGAAGGAATCATAATTCTACAAAGGCTTTCGACAAATGAGAAAAGTTTAGAAAAGTATTGCCAAAGTTACTGCAAAAAAAAAAAATATTTGGTCGATTTTAACAAACAAGAGATCACGCCCTGATTGAAGCAATGTAGCATAGAATTATTGTTAATTACTTTCGTGCGACCGTAGTCTTGGCTTGCTGACACATTTAACTTAAGAGAGTTTTGATAGTATTATCCGGGACAACTGCAGTGATATTTACCGAGATATTTTGAGGATATATAGTTCGGGGATATTCACTGGGATATTTTTGAGGATATATAGTTCGGGGATATTCACCAGGATAATTTTGAGGATATATAGTTCGGGTATATTTACCGGGATATTTTAGAGAATATATAGTTCGGGGATATTTACCAGGCCATGTATGATATATAGTTCGGAGATATTTACCGGGATATTTGAGAGAACATATAGTTCAGGGATATTTACCGCAATATTTTAGAGAATATGTAGTTCAGAGATATTTACCGCAATATTTTTGAGGATATATAGTTAGGGGATATTACCGGGATAGTTTTCCCCGCGATTGCGGCGCAGCAGACAGACTAGGATGACGATGAAGACGAGAAGGAGCAGAATGCAGATCATTACGATGAACCAGAGCGCCATCGACGAACTCTGCACCTGCGGCTCTGCACAGAGCCATAGCGTACACAAGTACTGCTACACTCACCATCTTGTTTTGAGTTTCTCTGCACAGAAACATATAATACCCACTGACCTAATAAACATGCCCAAAAAAAAAAATGCAGAAAAAATCGCTCAAGTCGCTTAAAAAAGCGTGCACACAACATTTTTTGGTCTGTTCACAGACTTCTGGGCTTAGAGGGAACATTGCTCTCAGTATTATTAGCACTACAATGACCGCGCACATTGCGCCGGTGCACCGACCAGCTCTGAAGCCGACTCTGTGGTCCACGGCCTCGGACTTCATCGCATCTCCGCGCCGGTTGTGTGCCACTACGACAAACTCGTAGTACTGCGCGTGGAGCAGCCCGGAGATGTTGTACCAGTTGTGGTGTTCCTCCAGCTCTGTCTTCTTCCACTCCGCCTCACCTGCGCGCATGGTCCCCGGGGCCTGTTTTTAAAACTTTCCTAACTTTACGCCTAAACTTAATCCTAAATCAGATGTAAAAGAATTTAAATCCTATCGACGACCGCCATGACGTCATCGTTTGGTTTACAGCGCGTGGCAGTGGGGAGTTTAGAAGAAGCAAAGGAAAATTTGCTTCAGATTTTCTTAAGAACTTCCTAAGACTTTTCCCAAAGATATTTTGGGACTAGGCTCCAGGTCCATAGTGTGAGGAGAGACAGGGTGGGCATTGCCAGCCTCGCCGGAGCCTCTGACCCCCTACTACTAGCTAACCACCTTTTTTCATCTATTCTGTCTATGTCCATGTTTTCACACAGATTTAGACATTTGCGCCTTTGTGAGGACAGCAGGAGCTGGATTTTTACGGCCGGATGCTCTTCCTGACGCCAACCAAAGAAATAATTATCTGGCCCCGTTGAGAAATGTGATGCTACGGGATCGTTTCCTCGACGCTGCGCTGCTGCGCCACGGCGCACCTCCAAACAGGGCGCTTGTAACTCATCGCAGTCCGCAGTATAAACCCAGCTCGAATATAAACGTCTAGCCCGTGCTAACGCAGACACGACATGACAGGCCTGCCTGCAACGCATTAGAAATGGACGTCGAAAGCAATGACCAAATTATTATTATAATAATATGCCTAGAGTGTGCCGAGCGTCACCAGCTGAACGTTTTCACCCTGCATCACGAGCTATTCAATAGTACTGCGAATTTGACTGATGGAGCGATCTTGAAGCTTGAAGTGGTCGATACAGCAGCATGGCGCTCTAGAAGATGACCCGTATCATTACTATTATTATTACAGTATTTTATTTTCTTTTCTCTTTTTTTTCGTTATATCTTATCTTGTGTTGCTGCTACTGGCTGACATTGATTTGGTGCATGTAGCACACAACGTACATACAGTTACGCACATACACGCAAGGAAAGAGGCAAGCAGACAAGCAGATCATGACGGCTCACCGAGTTGATGATACTCGACAACAAAGTCGCAGCCGGGGTCACGGGGGGTCTGACCCCCGGACGGCAGCCACGAAATATTGACAAAGTCGTAGCCGGACTCGATGTAAGCTATGACCGGCTTGTCAGGGACTGAAATGGCAAGAACAGAGAACGAGAACAATCATAAACAATCACACTGATAACATATTGATCTTTTATTGGCCAGCATGGACATTGTAACGACTAGTTATACTAAACAATTCATCTGCGAATCATTGATAGGTTTTGATTTCAATGTCATAAGTGAAAATAAAGTCTAATTTTTTCAAGTCAGTAATGCCCCGGATCATGCCAAAAAATGTGAGTTTTGCGTGCGATTTAGCATGTACTTTGAATGGGTTTTGAAAATTTCTTTAAATACTTCATGACGTCACCACTTAATATACAGCTCGGTCAAGCTTTCCAAGTTCCCTGTGACCTATATAACAAAAAATTAGGCTTGCGTCGCATTTTAAAATTATTTTTGATCATGATCCGAGATAGCAATTTTGGGCAACTTTGAGGGTGTGACTAGGGGAATTTTGCGAACCTAAAATGAGTCAGATCTCGCGGGTGACCATTTCCGGTAGAAAGATATTTATCTTTCTTTGCCTATTTTGTGCAGTGCTGAAAAATACACCTGCACACCTAGAGAAGTTACGACCAAGATAAGGCATGGGGCGCTGAGGTGAAGGGATGCTCACGCTAATTTTTGAAATTCAAATTTCTTTACCAGAAACTTCGCAGTGTTCTGCACAGTTTCATATTTACAACCACACAGAATGCACGTCAAAATCAAAATGTGCTCTGCAAGAAAATATTCGCGAATGTAATTTCCTCACCTCCGTACTCGGCAGTCGAGTTGACGAGTTCCCTGCTCGGCCCGGCGCCGACACTCGTGTGGGCGACGATGGAGACCTGGTACCTAAAATTACCAAAATCACTTCTCTTACCAGTCATGTACTTCATAGTTTTCGGTCAATAAAACAGACACGTCATAACTGTTGCGCTTCCGGAGCACACAATGGTCTAGCTGGCCAAAACAGTATCGACAGAACGCAACAATCTTGCAAGAATACTGTATACTGTAAGCCCGTGACTTTTAATTATATGCCTACTCTGTACGAACTGAACATTAAACGTTGTGCCCATTTAAAGCATAATAAATAGGGTCAGTCTTTAGCCTAGCTCCTTTTCCTGATCTTCATGCTCATCACGAACTGATGTTGAGGCCAGCATACAATTGCACGCATATGTAGACATTGCTGTATCGATTAATTTTGGTCTTGTTAACCTTGTGCGTTTGACGTTTGGTGAATAAAGATCTAGCCATCGATCTACCTCGAGTCATCCTTGAGGCCGTGGATCTTGGCGTACACGCGCGTCGGGTCTTCCACGTACTGCGAGCGCACAGTGTCCTGCTCCGGGGGAGCTGCACATCAAAGAATTAGGACCACTATCAACCTAGAAAGGCACTCATCAAAGCTGAACAGCACACAAAGAGGGGATTGCAGCTTGCCTCCGACAATCTCCCCTTTGTGTGCTTTTGTGTCTTTGCTTTTTGTGTTCAGCTTGGATGAATCGGAATTAGCTTTAAACCATATCGTCATTGGCTGCAAAACTAGTGGGAATCAGCTTGATTCTAGACAGCCAATAGAAGCCCATCTAACAGTCTATGCCACAACTTGCTGCCTCATGACAATCTCCTTTTAGGTGCCGTGTGCGCCAGCAGCTATATTACTGGCGTAGCCCTTCCAGATTTATAGCAGCCAAATTCTTTAACCTAGCCTCAGCAAATGGTGGTCCACGAAGCATTGTCATCCAGCATATTTGAAATTAATAATAACAATAAGAATAATAATGAGTTTAGAGTCCATTTGGCCTAGAGGGACGACATCGAGGACCTCCCTTTGCCATAGGCAGGCATCGATTGATAATTGGTGAAAATTCAGGACGAAGGGGAAGGAGAAAGAGTGTCGAAAAGCCGGGTCAGTTATTCCATATGTCCGTCAGGAGAACAAAAATAAATTTAATAAAAAAATAACTTAATAACATTGTCCTGCATGCAAAAGTAAAGATTTAATTTCTCGTGCGTAGCTTGCGTATAAATAGGTGAGCCCCACCGAGCTTGAAGGTGATGGTGTAGCCGACGAGGATTCCGTTTGATTCAGCAGGGGGCGTCCAGGACAGCTTCAGGTGCTGGGACCCGCGCTCCGACACCCAGAACGACTGAACAGCATTCGGAACTGAAAACAACACGTTCCATCAACAGTTGAGTGCGTTCCAAATACTGACTCAAATAGTCATCGCGTTTTTAAAAATTTTCATATTGGATTGGAGAATTGCCATTGTGGGCGTGGCCTAAGTGATTGTGTGCGTGGCTGAGGACAAGGGTTGAAAGCCTGTGACGTCATCAAAGCAATGGATCAATAACACTATAAATTTAATGCCAGTTTTGAACTTAGCAGAAAGCCCCAATAAAGTCTAAGACTGCGGGCCAGTTGATTTATGTTGATATTTCTAAACTATTAAAAGTTGAAACTCATTATGAGAAACGATGACGACAAAAAGAAAAAAAACTTAATCTTGAATAGTGATTGTCACTAAATAAATTAATCGCTAATATTAGCTAATTAGGATTACCTAACCAGTAATTATTTAGCCATCTAGCGCAGCCAATCCAAAAGCTCCACTCACCTCCCTCGGGTGTCACGAATGTAACTTGATTGCTGATTGGTCCGCTCGTTGCTCCGTTCAAAACCACGACCCCGGCCGTGATGGTCGAGTACGGCCACAGCCGATTGGTCGCAAAAAAGATCTGGGTCGGGTCGCTGGTTTGTCGCTGGGTGCGGCCTGACCTGCCCCCCTCGGGGGTCAAAGACCGACAGGGCTTCCAGTCGTTGAGGATAAGGTCCTCGAAGCGAATGTTTTCAGGCTCATTGGTCTTCCAAAACTGTATCTGAAAATTAAAAAAGCACACGGCATCAATTAGATACTGAAATTCCAGCCATCCGGTTAGCATTGGCACTCCTATTACTTGGTTACCATGCGCGATCAGAGAAGACAAAAACTAATGAAGAGGTACTAAAGAGCGTGGGCGAAACCAGAACGATGCTACACGTGTTAAATAGACGAAAGAAAATCTGGATTGGACATATCATGAAAGGGGAGGGACTTAATCAGGATTGGACAAAACAGGAAAGGGGAGGGACTTACGAAAATCGTCATGGAAGGAAGAATGGAGGGATAGAGGAGGCCTGCAGGAAGTGAGTAGGAATGATAGACGATTTCATTGGGAGGGAAACGTATGGGGTGCTGAAGAGAAGGGCCGAGAAAAGATCGGAGTGGAAAAGTTGGATGCCAGGGACCTTCCACGCGGCTGTACACTAAGGAGAGACTATAGAGTTCAGTACGCTTATTCCCAAGTTCCTGTTCCAACCTTCCCCCCCCAGAAAAAGACCCGAGACCAAGTCGCTGGTCTCAGATCACAAGGGTGGCACTTGTCGATTCTAATCCGCAACTCCCCCATAGGAGTCAAAGCCAGAGCATGGATGGCGGAGCACGCAGACTTGGGCCTAATGTGCTGGGGATGAAAAAAGACAAAAAAACTAAAACAAAAAAACAAAACAACTGCAACTAGGCTTCTTACCCGGTATCCTCTGAAGAACCCCCGTATCTTGTCGCGGCTCGTGTCCACAGACATCCAGCTGAACTCAGCCCCAGTGCTGTTGTGCGCCTCGTTGCTCGTCAGGGCAAAGTCCTCAGGAGACTCCAGAGGCACTGCAGCACGCAGCGGCAAGCAAGACTGTTTTAAATAAAATAAGTATAGTAAAAAACATAAACAGTTGTTTGTCTGTACATGTGGTGCTGTTGCTCTATACTGCATGCGCGAATTAGAAATATATGCTTACCACACTGATGACACTCTGCAAGTTTTCTGCGTATCGCTTTTAAAAATAATATTTCTGAATTTTCATTGATCACACTGGCGGTTTAGAACAAAAAATTAATCAGCTGTCGTCAGTTGGGCCCAAATTTCAAAACAACCAGACAATATTACAATAAAAAGTATAATTTCGAAATGAATGACGCATGCCTTCACTGTATCCGTCCAAACTACGCTCAAGCTCGCAATCTTTCGCTGACAGCGGTAATGCCTAGAATCCAAATTAACCGTTAAAATTGTCATCTTGGTCGGCACACTGTGGCGCAGACCAGTGTGCCAAATTTCTAGCCGATACACAAAACAGGCGGAGTGTCATATCTCATTCCATACTTATAATCTTTGTATATACTGTTAAACAAATAAAAAATAAGTTACAGTCAAAAAAATAAATAATTGTATGTAGAAAATGTACCGTCTTGGCCTGAGTAGCCTATTATCTTAACGGGCGCCCCCAGCGCCGCCCCGACGCTGTTCACCGCCTCGACGCTGATCTCATAGGGCCGGAAGGTGTCCTGGCCCCCCACGGTCCACTTGCTTTCCTGCCAGTCGGTCACGACCACCGACTGCTCCACCGAGTTGCGCAGGTCGGTGCGCCGGTAGCGCACGATGTAGTGAAAGCCGTCGGCGTTGTGCTTCTGTCGAACCATCGGCTGGGCATGCGGCACGGCGACATACATTAATACAATTAATATAAATATTGCTTAAAAATAAAAAATGCCTGAAAGTCCTTAACGTCCAGATGTACCTTCGCTAGTTATCTTGTTTTTGTTTTTGTAGTTTGGGGACCGTGTGCAGACAAATACTATATACAGGCCGGTTCTGTACAAGAGAGTCGGCACAGAACCCCCTTCTTAAGTCGCCTTTTACGACTCGCCCGGGGAGCTCTGAGCTGCAAGCCAATTCTCTGTTCCCTGCCTTCAGGGGGTGGAAATAGATGAGGTAACCCACATAAACACTGGGCACAGTACGGTGATATACACACGACATGTCCATCCCAATGCGTTACATGCATGCCTGTAACGTGTGTGACATCTCAGTGTCAACAAAGTTACACGTTTATATTGCAGCTTAGTTTTTACGACCAGATGTCCTTCCTGTCGCCAACCAGAATAATAAATTATGCTAGACGATAATTATCAGCTAGCAACACTTGTGTGTTTAACAGCCTTGCTGAAGGGTCTGTAACGCATGGTTTCATTGTAGCCGGCGCCGGTACTTGAACTCAGGTCTCTGGATTCCCAGTCCTGCGCCTTAACCACACCAGAGCATTAGAAATCACCGTTTTAGCCTAGTAAAGCACTTTTATTTTCATCGTAAGACACAACTTATAGCTTATAACTCTAACTCATTCATTATAACATAATCTCAATTACTAAAGACTAAACAAAAGAAGACGCCTTGTGGCCGAGTGGTCTAAGTCGCGGAGCACGGGCTCTACAGCGCGTCGGTTCGAATCCCGGCCGCGATAATAATTTCGAGTCACTTTGTGTACCTTTGGCAAAGGTGGCTTAAATTCGTCAGCCCTGCAAATAGTGCAGTAGTGAAGTTGACGTTGAAGAAGAGAAAAAGTTTACCGTCCGAAAAGGCTTGCGCCTATTTTTAACCCCAAAGCTATTTATATCTGTCGTAGTAAGCCTCACCTCCCAGACAACGACAAGCTGTGTGGCAGCCGTGCTGCTGTTGCTGCACACGTGTTGGGGGTGATGCTCCGGGCGTGCAGGCTCCGTGGCGCAGGGGGGCGGGGCCGAGGCGGGACTGCGCTCTCCCTCCCCCAGCGCATTCTCCGCCGCCACGTAGAACGTGTATGTGGACCAGGGCAGCAGCCGGATGCGAGTCGCGCGGCGGTCCGGCTCCACGCGAAACTCGCGCTGATATCTGGCCCGGCGCGCAGACGACGTTAAATGATAATAAAACAATAAAAATATTGTAACAAATTCATTCCTACCCCGTAACGGCCATCATCTCCCGATGTACCTCCATGGGGTCAGTATACGTGTTCGTGGCTGCAAATGGTCAGCTTGGCGGGGAATGTGATCGCAAAACACGAAGAGAAAGAGAGAGAGTGATAAAAAGTTATAATAAAGCAATCTAATGATGGAAAACAAATCCACCAACAACAAATCTACCACCAAACAAAAGAAAAAAAAAAAGAATCAAAGGTGGGGGCTGTGGGAGGTTTATATTCTATCCTGGGAGCCATCAATTTGCCTGGAGTAGCCCTGCTCAACGCGTCTTGCTCTGTGTGGCTGGTTGTGTCTGCTCAACTGCCCTGCTTCGTAGAGTTAGTACTACGGCAAATCTGCTCACCTGCCCTGCTTAGTGTGATTGTTGGTCTGCTTACCTGCCCTGTTCCGTGCAGCTGGTAGTACAGTAGTCTGCTCACCTGCCGTGCCTCGTATGATTATGGTACAGTAGTCTGCTCACCTGCCCTGCTCCGCAAGGTTTTCTCCACAGTTGTCTGCTCACCTGCCCTGCTCTGTGTGTGGCCGGTGGTGTAGTAGTCTGCGTACCTGCCCTGCTCTGCTTGTTGTCTAGCAGTCTGCTTACCTGCCCTGCTCCGTGTGGCCGGTAGTGTAGTAGACGTAGAACCCGGTAATCCTCTCGTTGTTATCAGACCCGGCTGTCCACGCGACGTCCGCGTGATTCACACCACACTTCTCCACGCGCACATGGTATGGTGGGCTGGGTCGATCTACACACCAAACACATACAACAATCTACACACCACCACACAAACATAACGATCTACACACCATCACCACACACATACAACGATCTACACACCACCAAACATACACACAATCTACACACTACCATACACATGCAAACTATCTACACACCACCACACAAATACAAACAATCTGCACACCACCACACACACACACAATCTACATACCACCACACGCACGCACACATGTTGTACGGCGCCCTGGGGCGATCTACCCATACCACCACACACACACACTACAAGACAGGCGAATAGAAAAGCATGATCACATCCTGCCACATATCACAGCACCATTTCTACTTATTTTATTCAATTTGTACAAACTTTCAACAATCAACAGTCACGTGGTAATGTTTTCACATCAAATGCGGCATATGATCAAAGCCTTTTTCAGCGTGCGTGAAGACTGGAGATATGTAATGTTTGTCGACCACGCGTGCTTAATGCAAATTTTATTTACATTAAAAGAATAAAAAATAGAAACGATTCAATAAAAAATATTTTTTAAAGACTTGTCAAAGAACGACAATTGGTCTGCCACATCTGCAATAACTCCATGCAGTTAACTCTAAACTTTCCGTCCGCTTTTGAGATCTTTGTTTGCTGGCTTGTTGTTTGCATCCTCCCCAAGGCAATAATAATCATAATAATAATGAATGAAATTACTACATAAACAGTCAAGCACGAAAAAAAGAAGAAAAAAAGAAGCACCCTTGACGATCAGCGCAGCGCTGACCACATCCGTGTCCAGTCCGTTACTCGCGTGACATTCATACACTCCGGTGTCATCGACCGCGACACGCATCAGCGCCAGCAAGCGCCCTCCGTCGCGGATCGACACCCCCGCGCCTCCCCCGGGCCCGCCCGGCCCCCCTACAAGGGGCACTCCGTTGCGGCGCCACTGGATGCTGAGTCTGCTCGCTTCCATGTGGTCCGTGGTGGCATTACACCAGAAGGTGACGTTCGCGGCGGTGTGAACCGTCTGATTCTGAGGTCTGTCCACGATGACCGTCTTCTCTGAGAGCGCATGAGCCCGTAAATAATGAGTACAGCACATCAGCTAGTAAATAATAAGTAAAGTGCATGAGCTAGTATATAATAAGTATAGCACATGAGCCAGTAAATAATAAGTACAGCACATGAGCCAGTAAATAATAAGTAAAGCACAAGAGCCCGTAAATAATAAGTACAGCACATGAGCCCGTAAAAAAAAAGTAAAGCGCATGAGCTAGTAAATAATAAGTACAGCACATGAGCCAGTAAATAATAAGTACAGCACATCAGCTAGTAAATAATAAGTAATGTGCATGAGCTAGTAAATAATAAGTACAGCACATGAGCCAGCAAAAAATAAGTAAATTTCGGCAACTGTTGTTTTTAATAGCATTATAATTTTTTTCATTCACGCATTGAACTGATGCATGGCTCCTGATAAATGGCTCCTGCATTTTTCAACACTTTTTCTTGTGTCTTTTCCCCGCATTGAACCTAGTCAATCCTACTTTGAACACATCGTGATGTCGATCATGATTTCAATGCGTCATTGAAAACCTAAACTAAGTTGAAGAAGCGAAGAAAAAAATGGCGATGAATGAGTGCGAGCTTACCATGAGCAAAAAGGGTTCATTGAGCACAAAAAGGGTTTACTGATCACAAAAAAGGGTTAACCGAGCACAAAAAAGGGTTAACCGAGCACAAAAAAGGTTAACCTACCACAAAATGATTTACCAAGCACAAAAGGGTTCACCGAGAACAAAAAGGGTTCACCGAGAACAAAAAGGGTTTACCAAGCACAAAAAGTCTTCCTCGCTCAACCTCGCAGCCGAACTTGTTGCACACGTAGCACTTGTACTCCCCCTCGTCCTCGCGCAGCGTGTCCTGCGTGCAGCAGCGACTAACAATGCACGCGATGATCGAGAGAAAAGAAGAGAGAGAAACTGTAACCGATTCAAATGTAAAAAAAGTACGATAATCTTTCTTTATCAAATTTGACTACATACACCTCTTGTTTTAAATTTTTCTTCATTCAAATCGATAGTTAATGAAATACTTTTTTAACCAATAGAGATTCACAATTCATTCATTCAGAAAGACGAGGTGTAGTCATTGCATAAATGCATGCTTTATCTGCCTGCCTCTCTGTAGCTTCCCTGCAATGCATTAGAATGAAGTCAGAAGCAATGATTATCTTTTTTATACAATGCTGATGATCAATTTGTGCTCATTTCTTTCATTGAATCATTCGTTTGTTCATTGGTTCATTCATTCATTCGTACCTTCAATCATTCATTCATTCATTCATATCAATAGTCATTCAAATAAAAATAAATCTATGGACCATCATAATTCATGCTTTTGAAAAGATGCTCATTTTATCAATGTACTGGTGTAGCTCATCAATGCCTTGGAATAGAAAGTTGTTATAACATATGAGCATTGTAATGTATTATGTTGCTTAGACTGGCTTATGAAACTTTAAATCACATGGCGTCGCAATGTATAAGCACTGGGCTGTGTTGTGTTAGTGCAATATCTGAAAAGAACATAGTACTTTGAACAGTACTTTAAATATTGCATTACTTTTCTATTATACAACGCTGATCCACAAATTTTTGAACTGGCTTAACTAACCATTCTATGTAGATTCAAACCGTTAATTGCATTAACTAACTGTTATCTGCAGGTCCTGACTGTTAACTAAATTATCTAACTAACCGCTAACTGCATGTCCTAACCGTTAACTGCATTATCTAACTAACCGTTATCTACATGTCCTAACTGTTAACTGAATTATCTAACTCACTAACCATTATCTGCAGGTCCCCGTTGTCGCGCACGCTGTGTCTGCCCCCCCCCAGATCGTAGACATCGATGTCGTCGTCACCCTTCTGCCAGACAATGTACGGCTTGGGCGCGCCGTCCACGCGGCAGGTCAGCACGGCCGTCTGGCCCTCCGCCACGCTCAGGCGTGGCTTGGGTGTCTCAAGGAAACTTGGCTTCTCAGCTGCGTTGAGAGGAAGGAAAACGATTTTTTTAAAGAAGAAGAAAAGAAGTCAAACTAAAACTAACTAACCTTCTTTTTATCATGTAATCTGTTAATGTCCATGTTTTTATACAGGTTTATGCGTTTTCACCCGCCCTGATCAGGACTGCTGGAGCTAAGTTTTTACGACTGGATGTCCTTCCTGAGGCCAACCAAATAAATAATTATCTGGCACGAGGCTAGCGACAACTGTGTGTTTAACAGCCTTGCTGATCAGCTTGCAGAGGAAAAGAGAAGGAGATTTTTAAACAAGGCTCTTTAATTTTCAAGCATGACAGACGCATACAAGTTACAACAGTTACCCTGGGCACCGTTACAGTCAGCGGGTAATACAGGTTAAGTGGCTGTCACAGGTGTTAACTCACAGACACAAGGTCAGGTCAGTGGAACAGATCAGTAACGCCAGCTATCGTCTTGAAGATAGCTGAGACACGTGCCATACATAGCCGTGTCGCTAGCAGCCAAGGGCCCGGTCGTCACGGGCCGACAAGCGTCATGGAATCACGAGTCAAATTTAGTTGTTCTGACGCACTGACTGAGCCGCGGCCCACATTCGCTCAGCTGATTAACTTGACATGCAATTGAGAGGTCACCGTAGGGGACCTAACACAAGCAACGATGTGACCCCGGTGCCTCTTTTACATACAAGTCCCCAGTGACATCATCCTCTTAGGCCCCTTGCGGGCCGGGGAATAAAGAATTAGCTCGCAGCTCAGAGCTTCCTGGGCGAATCGTAAAAGCCAACTAAAGAAGGGGGAGCGGTTCTGTGCAGGCTCCCTTGCACGGAACCGGACTGTATATAGTACTTGTGCTACACGCTAAACTACAAAAAATAAAAACAAACATCCCCTTAGCGTGACTAGAACAGTACGAAGCGTCGCTGTGGCCGAGTGTTCTAAGTCGTCTGACCTCGAATTACGAGTGCGACAGCTCATCGGGATTCAAATCCCGACCGCGGCAAAGATTTCGAGTCACTTAGTGCGCCCTTGGCAAAGGTGGTTTAAATTTGTCAGCTACAAGTACCGTATTGTTATGATGCCTACCAGTCTATGGAGGAACCACCACCAGCGACTATCAGCTGGTGCAATGGGGCATCACCTCCTTCCCGTAAGGGGCTACAAATAACATAAAAAAGAAAAGACTGCAGCTCACCGCGCACGTTGAGGAATGCGTTGGCGAAGATGTACCCGTGCGCATTGCTCGCATTGCACTGGATGACCTGCGCGTCTTTCTTTGTCACGTTGACGATGCGCAGCGTGTTGTCGTGCACCGTGCGGCGCGGGTCGTGCGGGCGCACGTCTGCACAGCGCCGCACACAACACTTGCTGTAATAAACAGGCTCTTCTTTTTTTTTTCTTTTTTTCAAGCATGTCAGTACGAGTTACAATAGTTTTGTTTTTTCCAAGCATGACAGACGCATACGAGTTACAGTGGTACTTGACCCTGGGCACCCTTACAGTCGGCGGGTATAAATAAAGGAGGTGTTAACCGACTGTCGCAGGTGTTAACTCACCGTGACAAGGTCAGTGGAAAGAACAGTAACGCCAGCTATCGTCTTGAAGATAATTTGAGACACGTGCCATACATGTATGCAGCCGTGTCGCTAGTAGCGGAAGAGCTCAAGAGATCTGAAATATTGAACTCGGAATAGAGCGATACCTTCGATGCGGACGCCGTTGATGTAGAAGGAGACGACAGGCTTGGGGACCCCGTTGACGCGACACTCAAACTGCGCGCTCTCGTCCTCGGATGTGTTCACATCCTCGGGTGGCTTGTCGTTGCGCCAGAACGGCAATGCTAAACATCAACACATTCGGCGTCAGTGCCTACATCCTGTCCCGACTTCTTTTTTATTTTCAACAATATCCCAACTGAAAGGAAACTGCAAGCTCTCAAACTCCGATGTCTGAGAAGAATTTTGAAAATATCCTATAAAGACCAGACCACCGCACAAACAAATCAGTGAGAGAGGAAATAACTCAAATTATAGGACAAAACAAATCTATCGTATCAATGATGAAAAGGCGGAAGATGCAGCTGTATAGCTAGCTCTACAGCTATCTCTGTACACCAACAGAGCCAGCGGCCCCCACCATCCTACAGGGGGCGGTGGAAGGTACACGCGGCAGAGGTACTGAAACAATGCAGATAAGCCGCACAGAGCGAGAAGACTTCAGAAAAGTGTGCGCACAACTTTTTTATTCTGCACACAGACCTTACAAATTTGAGAGAACATTGGTGGTTCAAATACTTTGAACTAAACCCGCGTCTGTGACCAAGCAGAACTCTGAACATCCGAAAGACACAGCCTGCCAGGAGGTCGGATCGGACAATAAATTGTCATTAAATTGTGTCACCTCTCCCTGCTGCCTGCAAACGTAGCCTATAACATCCAGCAGAATCTGCGCACTCTAGGAGGGCCTGAACTCAGTCAAAGTTCAGGATTCAAGTGAGATAAGAAACCTTAAAAGGCCGCAACTCCCCCATTGGAGTCAAAGTCAGAACATGGATGGCGGAGCACGCAGACTTGGCCTAACGAACTGGGGTTGACAAAAAAAGATAAAATAATAATCTCTAAACATGAACACATATTTACGCAGCTAAACCCGTGGCCGTGACCAGGCAGAACTCACAGTTGACTGACAGCTGGAAGTCCCTGAAGACGGGCAGGCCGGACTCGGTGTTTGTCGCGTTACACCGGTAGCGCCCGGTGTCGCTGAAGTCCGTCTCTCTGATCGTCAGCTCCTGGCCAAAGCTCGTCACCTCGCTCTTCTCGGACATCGCACGGTCCAGACGCTCCCAGCTCACCCGCGGCGTCGGGCTAAATCATGGGACATCACAGGGGTGCGGTTAAATTTTAAGGACCGTGTTTACACAAAGACTATTACAGTCCGGTTCTGCGTAAGACGGCAGCCACAGAACCGCTCCCCCTATTTAGTCGCCTTTTACGACTCGCCCGGGGAGCTCTGGGCAGCAAGTCTATTCTTTGTTCCCCGACTTGCTGGCGTAAAGGACAGCACAGGAAGGGCTGCTAAACCAGCCGCACACCTTTTTCACACTAAACTAACAAAAAATAGAAAGTTCAGGCAAAAGATTGATGGTAGCCAATTATAACGGTGTGTTTTCATGATCGCAAGTCTAGACTCTGTAATCCACGCCCAGGTTCTAGCATAACCAAGATAAACTCAAATAACTAACCTTCTTTTTATCATGTAATCTGTTAAGGTCCATGTTTTCACACAGATTAACACGTTTTTACCCGCCCTGATCAGGACTGCTGGAGCTGGGTTTTTACTGCCGGATGCCCTTTCTGACGCCAACCAAATAAATAACTATCTGGCACGGGGTTAGCAGCTAGCAACACTCGTGTGTTTAACAGCCTTGTTGAAGGACCTGTAACGCATGGTTTCATAGTTGCGGGCACGGGAACTTGAACCCTGGTCCTCTGGACTAAGTCTGATGCCTTAACCACTATGTTCACCACAGCGCCTCGCTATTGTGTAGTGGTTAAGACATAACTAAGATAAAGATCTATTTAGATTCCATATTGCGCAGGTAGTACTTACTATCCGGAGAAGATGCACTTCATCCTCTTGATCTGCCCCTTAAGAGCCACGTCCATGTTACTGGACGACCACATGAGGCGCGGCGGCTCGTATTTGGGCGTCGCTACGACAAACACACCCAAAATTAATTCTTCTTCTCTCCAGGAAGATTTTCCACAGAGCCTATTCTCTTTTGACTTCAATGTCAGATTAAACATTGAATATTTGCCAAACATCGCTGGAAATCAATAACAAATTTACGCAATTCGGCAGCGAACAAAATTGAGTCAATTCTTCAAAGGTCATTGACATCTGAATGCAATGGCTATAATCAGGCCTACCGTGCAATAATCAATTAGTGAGTCAATAAATGTCAAATGGGATTCAAATCCAGTCAAAGTCTAAGATACCCAACCGAACGTATGCGGCGCAAAGAAATGCTAAATCAATTAGTGATGCAATGAAGAGTTGAAGACTTCAATAATATCGTATATGTGTTATATCGTCTCGCTTACTGGCAAAACAAAGAAATGAGTAATGGTAATCGCTAAAGCTTTCTCCTTGCCTAATATTAAATGAAAAATTATATTTTAAAGTAGCATTAATTTTACAAAAAAGTAATGCCCGCCAATTCAACTTACCAAAAAATCACCGCACAAGAGCTCACTAAGCTTTCTTCGGTGATTGCGCATTAGAAATAATTTTCTAAATGCACATAGTGCTTACGATCACTAGGCGGAAGAGCCGTTGATGACATACATTATATAAAATCCACCCAAATTATGAGAATCATACTAACTCAGAACTTGGGTGCCTGAGACCTACTTGTAAACATACTGATCTACAGACTGCATGCATGCATTTAAAAAACTGACCACTTAGGCCTCCTTTCCACGACGCATATTTTTCATGCAATTCTACACGTAATTTTGTTTGCAATTTTGCATGCAACCGTGTTAAGGTGGATGGAGGACCGTTGTCATGACAACGATTTCCTTAGCTGGGTTTCATGCACGTTTGTTCATGACCATTGACATGACAACGTGTTCCTTACACTTTACATTGTAATTTGCTTAACAAAATTGCATGCAAAATTACATGCAAAACTACATGCAAAATTACATGTAGAATTACATGCAAAACTACATGCAAAATTACATGCAAAATTGCATGCAAAATTGCACGCAAAATTACATGCAAAATTATATGCAAAATTACATGCAAAATATGCGTCGTGGAAAGGAGGCCTTATTCACTTACAATGCTAATGGGCAATCAGCTGACGATCGATTGGTGCATTCGACCATAAACTAATTCTAATCACACCCAGCCCACCTTTCATACAATGTACAAACAGAACCGATCATGAGCATCTGTTATTAATATTTGGGGGGTCGAAGAAATTCTGAAGCGTACATGGAATACTGCATGGAATATCGAGGGGGTACGAATATGAAATTTGCACTCAAATAATGGGGCGTCAGAAGGGCCGTTGCACGAATAGAGAGGCCAAGAACTTCTTAGAGGGGCATTTATAAAATTTTCCTTCGTGGTCAAAAATCTTTGGAGTTAAAAAGATAACCTTGAGTGATTTGGCATTTCTGCAGCGCCACGTCTGGGGGTACATACCCTCCATTTCAATTACTGGGGGGTCAGACCCTTTCCTTCCCCTCCAGGATCGACAAGAATAAACCTCACCTTCATAATCACTTTTATAATCAAAACCATAGATCCGTTTATTCCCCTGACAGACACATGGAGAAACGGACCTGGGGCCTGTTTCTCCAAATATCTTAGACAAATTTTTGTCTTAAAAAATTCTTAAAGATATCTTAGGAAAATGTTATGATATGTTATTTACAACTCTGCACCGCACTAAATCAAACTATGACCTCATGGCGGTTAAATTTTGTCAAATCTGATTCAGGATTAAGTTTAAGCTAAAAATCAGGGAAACTCTGAGAAATAGGCCCCGGGCTATTCTACACTCTTTCTTCTACCCCTTTGTCGAGGGTTTCCACCAGTTATAGATTGATGAGCGTTGCCCAGGTAAGAGAGGTCCCTGGCAAACAAAGGATGATGTCGCCACCATCACCACCACCAAGGGGCAGATCCCCGATGACGTCCTTGGACACCGTAACGAACTCTAAGCTCATCATTTTTATTCTTATTCTTATTTCAAACCTGTGATGGCATAAGAGTCGATCTTCTGATCGTCGCCCTGTACGAGACTCCTCAGTTCGTGGTTATTGACGATACACACATAGCCAAGGCGTCCTTGCGAGTCGATCATCTCAACGTTAGCGAAATGCAAGTTGCCTATAGAAGCACCAATTAGTGTCAATAGCAACTTTGTTAGTCAACGAGCAAAAGTGAGCAACCGAGTCAGTGAATAGCAAGACATGCGATGTATTAGTTGGTAAGACGATGTATTAGTTGGTAAGACGATGTATTAGTTGGTAAGACGATGTATTAGTTGGTAAGATGTATTTCAAGGGCAATCAATGTCAAAGTAATTACAAACATCAAGAATTGTAAATAGACCTAATTCAAAATCTTATACAAATTCAAGTGCAAATCAAGCATGTCAACAGCATTACTCTTCAAATCAACATGCAATATTAGTAGTTAACAAGTTATTCATGATGGTATCCAGTGGAGTTTCAATACAGAGTTGAAAATTATAAAATAATCTTTTTAATCAAGAATTGATAAAGGGTTATTAACTTCTCAAAGTGTTCGATTGCAGGCCTAAGCATTAAATTTGCTTGTTTGATTTGCCATTGTATTGTTTTTTGTTTGACAAGTTTTACAATACTGTCAATTGCGACTGGTTAGTCATTAATCAACTTTTGTTAACATTGTGATCATTGAGTCGCATTACTAGCCATTTATTACAATACATGCTGTGCTCATGGTTTGATTCTACACCGTGTTCCAAAAAAACCGAAACCTCTGTCGCTAAACGAAGTAGCGTCGCCAATATGCCACATATTTCTAGGAAATTTACAGAGATTAACAGTAAAGTATTGCTGAACAAATTTCACCTGCAATTGGAGTACAATATTGTAAGCTAATGTTCATAATATTGTAATGCAAATGTTCAGCTAATGCACCCCTCACGCAAAGCGGCTGCGCACAGCTGAAAAAGGAAACTCTAAGCCTTCATGCTGTCAACAACCTTGTCATCAGCCATGCAATAAGCACTTACTATTCAATTTGGTTGAAGATGCAAAACATTATGTACAAATATATGAATAAGAAAGTCAATGCACTCCAGAGCAGAATAATTCTGCACTGAAAGTGAAAACGTTGCACTAATTCGATGAGTCACTATCGATAACGCTGCGTAGTTGTGGCACCTCTGTGCACCTCCGCGCGATTGATGTCAATGCTAAGGGCAGACACCTCAAAATGCCAAATTTTTAGAGCTTAGATGTGTGCCCTTATTGCTCAATCAAAACAGGTTAAAATTTTGTACAATTTCATCTATCATTGACGAAAATAAGCAGCCATAACCAAGCGGTTCCAGTTTTTTTGCAACACAGGGTAGATCGCAAATTTGATCAAAACATATACCCTTCAAAAATCATCAAATCCGGAAGCAATCGATAGCCAGCAACTCGACAAGCACCAATCAGAATCGACATCCATATTAGTTGCATAATCGAACCACACGCTAGTCAATATATCTAATAAATATATGGCCTACTATTACAGATACAATATCTTATACCGATATTTGTTGCGCCATTAATCCGCACGCCAACCAATCAAGCGACGAGAACGAGCGACTGTTAGTATCCAAACTTTAGAGCCTGTTAGTGGCGTATTAGTACGTGTTAGTGGCGCGCTAGTGGCTCGTTATTGGCGCAGGGGGCAGAGTACCGAGGGTGATTTGGATGCTCTGGTCAGCCCCCTGTACGAGACTGCGCAGGTTTGCGTTGAAGAGGGCGCAGAGATAGACGGCCGGCCGGACCAGGGAGAACGAGAAATTACTCAAACTATCCTCCTGATGGATGTTCACAAAATGAAGATTCCCTGCAGAAGGGGTGGAAGCATAATTGCGATTTAGATCCATATCTAAAAGCTTTTATCGTTACTTCAAACTATCGATTGTATTACAGGAATATATCGAAACAAGCACACGTTGCTTCAGAAATATATTTAGTAAACGATCATCAAGTATTGAATAAATCCAAACAATTGTTATAAAAGCACATATGCGCGTGTTTGTCATCGCACTCTCCGACTGAGCACAAACTAAGGTCATTTTCAATCATGATCACCTGTCCTTCACATAATAATGTATACTGCTTTCTAATAAGCACAATGCAAAAATTGGACCCAGTTTCACTAAATGACTATGAGAGATAAAACTACGATGAAAAACTGTGCAGTTTAGTTGCTGCTTTCTGTGCTTTTATTTCGGTTATTGTCTTCATTGTGTATTTTCTCTAATGCCTAATTGATGAATAAAGAAATAAATATCAATCTAGTTGCGTTCGTACCATCGTAGTCGAGCGAGACCCGGTTGTTGTTCTCTATGGGTCGCAACTTGGACCCGTTCTTGTTTTCCCCCCAGTAGACCGACCCGGTGGGGTAGCTGTGGGGGGGCTGACATGTGAGGGTCAGGTGCTGACCCACGGTGACCCGGTGAATCTTCGGCTCCCTGATCGTGGGAAACGGCTCGAGCACTGGCCATAATGAAAAGACAAATGTCGTTCATTTTTGAAACTTTTAATTTTAATTTCAAAAAGTCATAGAAAATATTATATTTAACCCAAGAGCAGTAAGCTAAATGTTAGCAGCTAAATGTCAACTCAATACGAATAGCAAGCGTATCTTTTTTTTAAACAGAAATTTTAGTAAAATAATTCAGGTGTTTTTTTTTGTTTTTTTGTTTTTTTCCAACAGCAGCACACACGGAATATATATTCCACAAGGTGCGCCTTAAATATACTTAAATCAATAATATGGAATAGTTCGTGCAATTTTTAAGTTTAAAGACAGGTGCTGAAATACAAAAGCAGTGTTAACTCTTGAATAGTGTCTATTAGGGCAAGAATTGTGAAGTTTGTCTGCTTTAGGCGAATAATAATGTAGTTTGTAAACATTTGTGCATCCCCTATTCAAAAACTGAACCATTATCATCATTTCAAGAATAAAGATGATTGATTTATGCAACCAGAATTAATATATACAGGGTGCGATAAAAAAAATACCCCCCTAGCAGATTTGCGATAACTCAGCCAAAAATTGATATCTGTGCTTCATCTTTCAGCGATTATAGCTAAGATAATTTGGCACAAGTTCTCAAAATTTCACTTCAAAATCTGCTTTTGAAAGTTATGAAATTTACCAAAAAAACTTTTAAAATCGTTTTAACTAACACAGTGATGCCTGCAAATAGCATTTTGATGCCTGCAGATCTACGAAATTCGTAGCTAAACTGGCAGGACCTATTTTGCCAGACTACCATATATGGGGAGGGGGGAGGATGATGCATGTAAAGTTGATTGAGGACTGCCAGAACCTTGCGCCGCCCGTGTTCATCTTTCATAAGACGGCGCACCAGCTCATGCTGCACGCCAGTCGCAGGAATGGTTCCAGTGTTACCACCCAGACTTCATCAACAAAGATGAATGGCCTCCGAACTCTCCAGATCTAAATCCGCTTGA